>JAOTOM010003212.1:0-137500 GCA_034440615.1 Ashinkailepas kermadecensis
CCTAATCATGCAGGCTGTAATCACAGAAGACAAGTTTGCAGGAAGAAAATGCATTTAAAAACATCTTTCATCCCATTTTATATGGGGTATCGGAGTTGCTCTGTGTGCTTGTGAGGGGAAACTTGCCCCCTCAATGTCGACTTTTCCCCATGGGCGTATGCTTCTGAAAATTATTGGGGGACCAGTGGCGTACCTATATTTGCGTCAAGGCGGAGGGGGCAAACGTATTTCGAGGGGGGGGGGGGTCAACATACCCCATTAAAAAGTCCTCGGATTTCGACCACTATTTTGTCAAAGGGGACCTTTTGAAATAAAATAATTAGTGACCAACGGAATTGTCCTGTGGAGGGGCCTAATCTACCACTATTGTTTCTGATTCGTCGGATTTCAACCCTAACTCACCCACCCTGTCCTAAGGTTTTCTTTTGGTATCCCTTGATAAGCCACCTCACACTGCTGAAATTATACCTATGCAAATGACTTTAAAATGTAAAATTTCCCAATTTCAGACATGCCAGTTCATAGCGCCCGGTCACCACGACGCCAAAGCTCGAGCACGTGCACACCCATCTTGCGCATTCGGCGCATTCGCCACACTGCGTGCGATGCCACGGTTTCTGCTAGGCTTCGTTTTGCTAATTGCTGCCACATGATAGATTTGCGCCATATTTGACGTGATGGAATGCTTCGTATGGGCGCTTGCTGCGAAAATTCAATTCATTAAGTTTGATCATTAGTTCACTTCTTCCCACATTTTTGGTGGTTAAAAATGCGGATACCCGCTGAGCTTTGATGCACATCATATCTTTGATTAAATATGCTCCCAGATTGGTTACCGAACCGAGGCCCTGCCTCAGTGTTCTTTTTTGGACCCGTTTCGTGTATCTTCGTCTACGGATGTGTCTTAGGGCTCCAATCCATTTTTTGATAGGGGCGCAACACATCTTCGAAACCCCTGCTCGTCTTAGGGTTTTGTTGTTGCTTCTTGTGTGCACCGAGGATTTTTTTTAACGTGTCGGGGCGTTTTCAAAGATCCAGATGTGTTTATTTAGTGCCCGGTCTTTTTGTTCGTTTTGGGACCATGTTGCTTTTTGCGTCCCCAGCCTCTTTTTCATGCTCTTGTGCGGTCGCATGGCACCTGCATGCCTTGGGAACTTCCGGCGTATTTCCTTTAGAGCTCCCGGCATGTTTATTTAGGGCTGCAACGCATGTTCTAAGGCCCTGTCGTTTTTTTGCGGGACTCTGGATGGCCAGTTGCATTTTTTTTTTTTTTTTTTTAGGGTCCGCCACCCAAGATCAGGTGACCAGGAGTGCCCCCTCCCCTTACCCAACGACTGCAAGTACCTTACGTTAACACCATAAAATAAACAGTAAAGTCGCGGCAGTCCCAGCTAAGAGATGGAAAACAAATAAACGAGCATAAAAGCACCCAGTGTTAGAGAAAATAAAACTAGCAATAAAGAATGCTGAGAGTAGTCATACCCAAAGGAGGCATATGACTGGCCCTATATCCATCCCAAAGAGAAGTTGAGGCCTAGACTATAATGTTAGTAGCTGGTTTGTGACGAGATGGTAGTAGGCACTCCTAATTTGAAATGCATTTGTTTACTTAGGCTCCTCCCACAACTCCATCCAGCTAAGCATAAGCTTGTTGCTGGGTGGAATGTGGGAGGAACTATGGTTGGGTGTTTTTCAGCTTCTATATATGGTTAAGCACGCGCACGCGCACGCGCACGCACACGCACACGCACAAGCACACGCACACACACACACACACACACACACACACACACACACACACACACACACACACACATATATATATATATATACATACATATGTGCATTCCCCTGATATTCAACAGACAGAGTGAGTGCATGAGTCATTTAGTATTTGTTCAAGAAGTATGTTTGGTCAAGAAGTATTTTCGGCCTCGTTGTGCTCTTAGGGTTCCGCTGTGTTTATTTGTGGATTCTGACGCACATTTGTGGGGTCCCAGTACGATTTTGGTGCTTCGGTGCGATTTTTATGGGTCCCAGCGCGACTTATCGCGCCCAGGCGCATGGTTCCGGGGACCCAACGCCAATTTTTGGACTCAACCCGATTTTTGTGGATTTCTTCTGAATTTTCTTTAACGTCCGAATCCCGGCCTGACTTTTTTTTCGAACCCCTGGCGCCATGTTTTAGGTATCTCACCTCGATTTTTTCGAGCTCCGATATGTTTTTCGGGGCCGAACGCGATTTGTGAAGGCATCTGATGATATGTTCGGTGCTCCAGAACCATTTTTCTGACCCAGACATTTATTTTTGTGGATCCCTCCATATTTTGGAGGGCTCCGGCTTGACCTTCTCGGATACCCATGCGATTTTTGGGGTCACACTGTGCTTATGTGGGGCCCTAGACGCCAATTGCTGGGAGCCCCGACGTTAATTTTTTATGCCAGACCAAATTTTTGGAACTACCGATGGGAATTGTGGGTCCCGGGCGCGATATTTGGGGGACCGGTTGGAGTTTGCGGGGCGCGTTGTGCTTAGCTGTGGCCCCAACGCGATCTTGGCGGTTCCTGTTGAAGATTTTCGTGCCTCGGAGCGAGTTTTCTGAGGCTCTCCGTATTTATTTGGAGACCCTGCGCGAATTCTGGTTGACCGACGCGAATTTTGTTGGCCCCAGCACGACTTTTGGGCGCCAAGGCACGATTTTTTTTCTGTGCCCTGACACGTTTTTTATCGGTGCCCAACGGGTTTTGGGGGGAATTTGACCCGATTTTTGAGGCCGCAGACTGACATTCCAGTTGATAATTGATTTGTTGGGAATCTGTAACTTTTGGGGGCCCGACGCGATCTTTTGGGCCCCCAGTATGATTTTGAAGGGCTGCGACGCGACTTTTTTTAGTCCAATGTATTTTTGTTGTATCCCGACGTCATTTGCTTGCATTTCTAGCGCTAGTTTTAGCGACCTCGACACTTTTGAGGGTCCAATACGTTTTGGAGGCTTTTGGCGCCATTGTTGGGTCCCAGAGTGATTATCCATGTCCGGATTGTTTTTCGTTCCCCCGGCTTCATTTGTGTCCCAATGAGACTGTTGGGGAACGGTACGACCTGTCGTGCCCATAGCGCGATTTTCATGGTCCGGGCGTGAATTTTTGGTACCCCAGGCTCAGCGTGACTTTCGGGTGCCCCGGCCGGATCTTTTTGGTCCCATACCGTGATTTTCAAGTACCCCGGCACGACTCCTACCATTTCTTAGGGGCTTCTTCTTGCAAATTATAGGCCTCCTCTCGCGTCTTAGGAGTCTCGTCTCATTTCCTGGGGCCTCTCTACCGGTTTTGGATGTCTCCTCTTGTGCCCTACCCTCCTCCATATTCAATAGCCCTCCTCTCCCGTTTTGGAGGGCCTCCTCCTACATCCTGGGGCCCCCTTAGCATGGCATGAGTCCTCTCATGCTCCAGGGGCATTCATTCTCCGCCAAATTAGGGTCCTCCTGCCACGCCTCGTGGGCCTCCTTTGTCCTGGCAAAGCCTTACCCGTCTTAAGGAAATCTTCGATTTTGGAAACCTCACCTTCTTCCATACCTGCTCCCAACTCCCATCTTAAGGGCCTCGTCTCATTTCCTGGGAACTTCTTCCGGTCTTCAGAGCCTCATTCGGCCCTGGAGACCGCCTACTCCGTCTTGAGGTACTCCTCTCGAGTCCGGCAGGGGCCTCATTTTCTTTTCTAGAGGCTTCAAATTAGGGGCCTCCTCTCACGTCTTGGGGCCTCTTGCTCTATGTTTTGATTCGATCTTTGCCCATTTTAAGGGTGGTCTTTTATCTCCTGGTGGACTCCCCTTCTCTCCCAGGTGCCTCATCCTCCAAATTGCAAGCACCCTTTCCTATCTCAGTTGCCTTGTCATCTCCTGGGGATCTTCTTACCCGTCTTAGAGCCTTCTTTCTTGCCTGGGAGACATCCCTCTTATCTAATGGTATTTCTCTCCTGTTTTAGGGGCCTCTTTGTTCATCATGGGGTCTCATTTCCAATCCTGTGTCGTCCTCTTCCGAATTAGGTGCCTCCTGCCACGTTTCTGGATCATCCCTTTCTACCTTGGTGGAACCTTACCCATTTTTGGGCCTACTTTTGCGTCTCCGAAACCCCATCTCATATCCACTGGCTTTCTCTTCCGTCTTAGGGCCTCCTCTCATATTCTGGGGCCACCCTTCCCGTATTGGGGTCTCCTTTGCCATCATGGGGGCCTCCTTTGCAATCCTGGGGGCCTCCTTTTCAGTCCTAGGGGCCTCCTTTTCAGTCCTGGGGGCCTCCTTTGTAATCCTGGGGGCCTCCTTTGCAATCCTGGGCGCCTCCTTTGCCATTCTGGGGGCCTCCTTTGCAATCCTGGGGGCCTCCTTTGCAATCCTGGGGGCCTCCTTTGCAGGCGCTTTTGCGTCATAGTCCCAAAACTTCTCTCTAGGGCCCTCCCCTCTTCAAAATATGGGCCTCGGCTGGCTGGTCTCGGCAGCCTTCTCTCAGCCGTCTGGAGACCTCTCTGTACCTATCTTGGGGCTCCCTCTTGCGTCTGGAGAAATATCTCACTATCATTCCTGATTTTCTATTGTAGGGGCCTCCTCTTCCATCTTGGGGGCCTCGTTTTCCAAATTCAGAATATCCTGCCACTCATCGGAAGCCTTCTTCTTGTCTAACCTGGGTAGCTTCCTGCCGTCTCGGTGACATCCTTTTCGTCCTGGGGAGCCTTCTCCCAATCTCTGTCCTACGTATCTTATTGGAACCTGATTAGATTTCCCGGTGGCCTCGTTGCCAGTCTTGGGGCCTCCTTGACAGCATGATCTCCTTGACAGCATGTCTCGTCGGCCTCCTTGCTCAACTTTTTCCTATGCATTCCCGGATAGGGGCCTCCTCAAATTTCGCAGGGGCGGCGCCCCCCCCTTTGGTGGCGACACCTGACTATGAACAGCTAATGCGAAAGCAGATAAAAGCATAATAGTACGTAGGAGGGTACAGGTCCAGTACAAAGAGTCAGAGGAATAAATGCGCCGGGAACATCCTTGGCACGACATGGGAGAAAATGGAATATAAAAAATATAACTGGACCCACACCCGAAGAAATGGGAAGCGTTTTGGAGTGTGCTCCATTCAGCGGAACGTGTAAGCGGCACAAGGTCGTGCCAATCAATGGATGCCATGATCAGAGCCACCCCCGGACGAGCCCATTACTCAGGATAAGGTTAAATATAGGATCCTGAAACGAACCAGATCACGGCTTCGGGACCAGACAACATTATGGTCCGGCAACTTCGGTAAGTCACAATTTTGGTTTAGACCTCTTCGTGTTGATTAGATCGACCCCGGCCCCGACGAGGTATAGTCGTATAATTTTTAAGTATGAAAGTGGACAATTCCACCAGTTACAGTCGCCACCGTTTTATTTCCATCACTTCAGTCGTACTGAGGCCATCCATAGGCATCCAATCATCTCGACGCATCCGCAAATGTCCACCCAACCGCCTCCAACGCCATTCTTTGCTCGTGGACGGGTGTTACGATAATATAATCCATCATATATATGATGGATTATATGGCCCTCGACTCCATCGTATATATGGCAAAAGAAGGAGAAGACCTATTGGCAGTGTCACTGTGATGTTGCAAAAGCATTCGATTCAGTGGGTCATATGCTGATATTGCTGGCCCCCGGCAAGTGGGCGCGCCAATGAGATGTGTAGATGTGACCAATTCAATATACACCGATGTCACCACGGAAGTTGGAAAGGATACTCGCATCAATCTGCGGAGGGGGTGAGTGCATGCATAGGTGTATCGTTAGTTGCATAATTGCGTAGTTGATAATCTAGCCAAGCTGAGAATCACACCAGCATATATATATGTATATATTTATATATATATATATATATATAGATATATATATATATATATATATATATATATATATATGTATATATATATATATATGTATATATATATATATATATATATATATATATATATATATATATATATATATATATATATATATATATATATATTTATATCTATATATATATATATATATATATGTATGTATATATATATATATATATATATATATATATATATATATATATATATAAATATGTATATCTATATATGTATATACTTATATATATGTATATATATATATATATATATATATATATATATATATATATGTATATATGTGTGAGTGTGTGTATGTACTCGCCCGCCGCAAATTAGTTGAACATTGCTCCCGACAGTTCTGAGAAGTATGACGTTCAAGTCACTTCAGCTTTTGCCAAACACATACGAGTATCTCCTGAATGTCGGTCGCACCGAGTTCACACGCCCGACTTCGTCTCGAAAAGAACATTTCAGAATGTCCTAGGTCCTGTAAATGTACTAGCCCCCGTGGAGTCTTATTTATCTGCACTTTCTGCAATCCATGGTGTAAACATTACATCAAATACAACTATATCTTAGAATAATCAAATGTGACTTCACACAAGTAATGACGGAGTCCCCAGCTATATTTGGTGCGGATGAAATATAAACTAAAAATGCATGAATGTAAAACAAGTTAATATATCCGCTTGAAACAAAATATTTTCTGCTGCACAGGAATCCAAGCATCTTACTTGCCATAAGCGCACAATATACGCAATAATGGAATAGCATCACTAGGCAATTTTCATTAAGTACACCTTGAGTTCACCAAGCAGATGCTTGATCGAACAATCCACTTGTCAATCCGAAAACAATATTGTCAATCCGACTTAATATACAAGTGTATAAGTTGTTGATTGCATCATTTTAGAACAAGACAAGGATGAATTGACATCATATACCTCCCCTCTCTCCTTTCGCTACACCCCTGCAACAGATACCCTTCCAGCGTGTTCAGTGAATCGTGCTGCCGAAGTCTGGAACTATAGTGATCAACTGTTCCCAGTTGGCAAGAGTCCAGTAGTAGCCCACTCACTGAATTGCCGACGGTGTCCGTCCACTGAGGCATACAGGGCAGGCACAATATAGACCCGTCTCTCCCACTTCATGGCTGTGGGGAAATTGGCATCTGATGATCGCAAACGCTGTCTTTGAACTCTGGTCGGAGATATTCCTGGTAGACTGTCACGAAAAGCTTAAAGGTGAAGCGACGCAGTGTACCCCTGCCGATAATTGCTGTGCAGAGGCGCAGTCTACGTGTCTAGTGACCGCCGGTGATAATGATGCCCAGAACATAATTCGGCGACAGTGTTCCTTTTTTTCATTCTCGAACTGGGTCATTGCATGCCAACTTCACAGGTGGGGGGTCTAGTTCGACACTCGATCTCCTCATATTTGCCTATGCTTTGCCTATGGGCAAAGTATGGGCAAATATGAGGGGGTCGGGTGTCGAATTGTGTCCGGAGGCCAATCGTCGTAGGCCCCGGACACGATTCTGAGACGTTTAGGTGTCTGTGACAGTCGGTTTGTCCTTCATGGTGACGTAATGTATGATGTCATACCGTGATCCGATCTTTTCAAATTCTTGTATCTCTGGAATGGGGGAAAATTTCCTAGATACGACAACAGTTACGGGGTGACAAGGTGCAATACTTTAAGAAACATATCTCTATATGTTTTTCAAAATTTGTATGACCATTTTTGACAAAAATGCTGCATCACATTTGTACGCGTGAAAAACATCGCCGTCTCCATTTCATTTAAACATCGATTTTCGAATTAGGCGCTCGATTTAACCCCATTATCATTCATAAACAGGGTGGGACATTAAATTGAACAATGTTTTTAAAAATCCGCTGACAGGGACGAATGCTGCGGAGGCGGAGGTCGAGCGGAGGCGCCCTCCATGTCGGCGACCAACGTCCGAGCGGCTCGCCGCCTGAAGCTTAAGGTGCGTTCGGGCTAGGTTAGAATGCTGGATTCTAAGTCACATGACCTAGATTCTAACCAAAAGTGCCGTTCGCGATCTCATCCTAACTCTCAGTATCGGCGGCCTCCAGGTCACGTGACTTTGAATGTCCAGGACCGGCTAGTCACGCTCGGATGGCCGTCGGACGGATCTGACCCACTAAATACGTCTACGGAAAACGGAATTAACTTGGTTAGGTTACGCCGGCAGGTACTTCTCTATATGATTCCTGGTTAGCCAGGAGCCACAGTGATGCGGGGAATGTCACTTTTTCACTAGCGATCGCCCGAAAAAGTTGGTGAGCTGATCTGCCACTCCACGAGATACTCTACTGCTGCCCAAAGGCTTCCTCATACATTCGTACACACCACTGATTCCACATGAGCACAGATCTTTGCACGATTCACTTCTTCACCTCGACAAACCCTGTTGTACATTTTATCGATCTCCTCATTCTCACCTTCAGAAGAACTTCCAAAGAACTTCGCAAACAAAGCGGCACAGGGTTCAGCCATCTCCAAGAAAACAAATGAGTTCATTTGTGCAGTTGATCAGACCATTAGTTTCGTTGCATGAGTTGCATCAGCCACGGCGCCCCGTGAAGCCGCCGCACAAGCCGTCAGAAACCAGGAATTGGCGCTGCCAACGCGTCCTAACTATTCTAACTTTTCTATTCTAACTTTCAGATTCTAATTTAGCATCTAACCAGCCTGAACGCAACCTTAGCTGCTTCACGCAGAGCTGGAGCGGTCTGAATTCAGCTTTGCACAATGAAACATTTGGCATTTAAAACTGTATCAATGATCAGAACATTTATCAAATCAGTATCGCACACTTCCTCTCTCGCGTTTATATTCCAATTTGGAAAAGTGTCTTCTTGAACCACAAAACATGCTGACATCTTGTATAATGTGCTGTCCGAGTCTTCGTAGACCGATACACTCGTCGAGTTTCTTGGCCTGAACGAGTGGTAGCTCGTTGTACCTTACATCGTTCTGGCCGCGTCTGGTGAATGATGGCCGTTCGATCGATGTCTTTTTGTTGGTTGCAAATGAGCTCGATTCCTGAAGGAAGGATGTATCAGCTAATTTTAGGCCAGAACCGCAACTATGAAAGAGAGATAGTGAATGGTCCCAATCGTAGTGATATTTCATGAAGAAGCAAGCTGCATTTCTAACGAAAGTATTCTTCAAAGGTTGCTTTCAATAGCTGAGACGGAAGTGATTATAACAGTTCGCCCATACAAGCCTGTGCACTTGTTACAATCACATAACTTTCCTTATTTTTGGAGAAACAGTTGACCACCCGCATCCAAATATTGCTTAAAGTTTGCATGGGCGATGACTGGAAATATTGGGAGGACAATGCATTTTGTATCCACCCGTCATCGCCCACTTTCAGAATGTTTCATTCCTGGTTTGGTGGGGGAAATGTAGTACAGTAACTTTACGAGCAGACATACCAATTATCAAAGAACACCTGTAGCAGTTCCATCAGCTATAATATAACGAAGTGCAGTAAATGCTCGAAGAAGTACAAATATTTCAGGAAAGTACGAGACTGCAGCGTCTCACATTAATTCCTAGTGCACTAATGGGAAACTATAAGCCCAGTCTTATGATTACCCAGCATCGATATGCATTCTGGGCCTCTCAACAAAATAACGCATGTTGGCCATTCAAATTAATCGTCAACACGTTATTGTACTAATCCGATGTGGTCTTCCAGCAGAGCTCAAACACGGCAGGTGACATTAATATTTGGTTTGATCCGGGCCGTTGCAGACTGGCGTGCGCGGTTTCTCGCTTCACTGTGCCGCTAATTATGTCCCAAGGTCCTTCGCCTTCGCCGTGTTCGTTGCCGTGGTAGGTCGCGAAAAAGCGCCACTCGCAATTCAAGTTAAGTCTTCTTTATGTAGGCACAAGTTTCTAATGTATTTGCTTTGGTATTGGACGGCACATCCATCTGTGAAATAGTGCACCTTCGTACTAAAGCTTCGGGATACAGCACGCTGTATCACCTCGGTCTGAAAGCTGCGCATCTGAATCTGTTCTATGTTGGGTGCTGTTTATAAAAGCACAGTAAGCTTTAGTAGTGACTGCTTCATCGGCAACTGGATTATGAAAGATAAATTGGTGAACAGTCGCCGGTGCGTTCTCCCAGTGGTAACACTGCACGGCATCATCTTGGACCACAAATTAATAGTTTTCGGAAACGTCATCCAAGATTATTGCCTCAAGTCTGGAAGCCCAAACATCGGGCTCTTGAGGTAGCTGTTCTGGGCGTGCGCTAGGTAGTGGTGCCTTGCCAGATTGGCAATGACCCTATTTACACCAGCAATAAATTCATCAGCGGTCTGACACAAATACATCATTGTGTTTCCGACCGCTACGATATCGCAAGTAACTAAAGCCCAGGAAAGGGACGGCAGATCGTCCCTCAGACGTGACCGCACCTCCGCCGCTCCGCACGCACCCGTCCGCCCGCGTTTACGGATTTTTTCCTCGCACATTCTTCGAATTGAGGTTGTGAAATTTTGAGATTTTCATCGCGTAAGACCCTCAATTTTCAAACAACAAAGCTGTTTTTGTTTCATTGCGCTTTTGGATCGGCCCACCCATACGATAAAAAAAAATCGGCTGCGCCACTAGCTACGGTGCAGTCGTTAAAAACTACATGCGTCGGGTCCAGTGCACTGGACGCTATTCCTAGTTATGCCTACATTACTAGCCGGCTCGCTTTGGTGCTGAACCACGTTATATCCCTCTGTGTCGGGACATGCCAACGGCAGTATTTTGCTGCGAGAAGCCAGCTTAGCAACAGAGAGACTTGAGCTGTTCATGCTCTGAATGTTGTTGTGCCGGTACTGTTGAACCTCGGTAGGTGGAATTCCAGCGTCGACCAGTTGCTGAACTGTACGTTTCCAGGCTCCACGAGTTGCGATTTCCGTTGGTATTTTGGCTGTCGTCATCATGTGTTTCAAAATGGCGTTAAGCTTGTTGACCCTGAGAGCGTTGTTTTTTTGTTTAGCCATTTAGAGCATCTGTCATGATTGACTGCCATTTAGAACCCAGAACAGCTGCCGGCTTCATCGTCCATGAATGGACGCTGCGCCTGATATTCTTTGAAAGCTTTGAACAGACATCTCCATGTATTGGTAGTATAAGCTCCAGGATAAGCCTTTGGATTATCTTTGATGTTCTGTCCCTGGCGTGTCTCCGTCTCCAGATCTTTGACCATTTCCAAGTACTCCTGTCCGTTAACGTGTTTTTTCTTCTAGTTCGATGTCCTCCATTGCATAGCCCTCTGCTCGGTGCCAGGTCTAATACCGAAGAAAATACCATTATTGAACCGGACTGCTGAGAAATGCTTCAGGGCTCTGGCCACCCGGGATTCCCCTATCATACACCAGTTCGATCTACTCGTCGGGAAGAACGTCTGATGTCTCGGGGCCGCTTCCTCGATCTTGCTGCTTCAGCTTTCTGCCGGCTGCGCAGCACGCCTCGTACTTTCCTAAACACTGGGTCGTGCATTATAGAGTATAATATTCCAGTATAATGTACATGGTTCCATATATAATGGAGTATAATGGTTTCAGTATAATACTCATGTTCCAGTAGGTATCGATGGAAGCTTGCGATAAGGCCACGCAGGGTGGACGGCTCATACAAGTTTCCGTCTTAGCAATACACAATTGAAGAACATATTTCGGCTTTGCTGGAGAGTGTTGCAGTGGGTTGTGGTGTCTGTTGATATCTGCCGGCATTCATTCATGACGTGTTTTAATGTTACCCTCGGTCTTCAGCTTTGTACCTTTGATAATCGTGCCTTCGAATAGCGAATTTGGATCACGCATGGCACACAGGTTGTCCTGCAAGATGCTAGACAAGCAAATAATTTGGTATTTCCTCTCAGCCAACAAGAACAAAGAATCAAAGAATATGTATCAAAGAACAGCCGCATATTAATATTATCCAACTGCCTGTAGTATTACCGAGATGTACTGCAATACAAACGTTTCATTTAGGAAGCTGTTTCTTTCCTCAAAGTATGTGGGATGATCCGATCACTGGTGGCCAACTGCCATGATCGCATCCCGTGAAAGATCGCATTTCCCCACGGCATTGTCTGGCCTGATTCATCTCAGACACAAGGAAAACAAGCTTCCGTATGGATAGTGGCTCTGGCTCGAACTTCAGAACAACTGTTTAGAAACATTAGTTGTATAGTGCACTTGTTTGTGAAAGCTTGCTCACTCGATCGATGTTTGAAAAACGAATACCGAGTCAATACACAAAACACATGAAAAGCCGCCTGGTACGCCCAAGCTGGCGCCAATCGTTCAGTGAAGATCAGAGTAGCATCAGCTGATGACTAGTCCTCCACTGCGGGTATCCTCAATACTGGCTGGACAGATCAAGGGATAAACCGCTGAATAGTAATAATTTCAATGCATGTAATGACGTGTTTGATGCTCAATGAAATATAGGTAAGAAGCGTGGGTGCATGTTTGGATACTCCGGGGAAGGGGGCGGTGCAATGTGGGCGTTGCGGCTCCCAATCCCCGCACTTTAAATCTCTTTGACGAGTCCTGAGGAAGGTTAGGAACGGTGTCCTGAAAGGCGCTGTCGAGACATCCGAGGGAGGGACTCCTAAGAGTGTGAGTGGGTGGGGTTGGTCCTGGACTGAGGCGCCATCACCTGTTCACGATTGACGGACTGTAGATTGTAGAGTGGGGCGACGGATTGGCCACCTCCCGACCAGAACCTGTCTGGCTAACCAGACCGGACCAAAATATGGTCATCGGACTTCGACCATTTAATTTGTTAATTCAGGACTTCTTCTTGGGAAGGAACACTTGTCTGGAAGGGTGGCTCCCGTTCTGCAGGGGCGCCTTTTCGCCAATAGGGGCGCCTTTCCTAGTCTTAGGGATGCCATCTTCATTGAGAGGGGATGGATACACTCGAGAGTCGAAGAGGTGCGCCACACCTCCGTGAGGCGGGTGGGGGTAGGTGGGGGTCACATGCCCCCAGTTGCTCTCTCCCTGGATCTGCCAGTGATAGGTAGGTAGGAAGGAAGGTAGGTAATTGAAAATATATCATCTCTCCAAAATGATAGATGCACACTCTCAGGGGCAGATCTAGGAATTTGCTTGGGAGGCACTCGTTTGGATTTGGGCGTCATTTATTTTCTCGCAGGGGCGCCACTGCAAAAGTTCCCGAAAGGGAGACTTCGGCTAAAATTTTTGTTCAGTGGAGGGGTTCACTCGAGCGTAGTGAAGCGGCGCCTCTGGCTGAAAAATTCGCGCAGTGGGGTGGGGGGCTGGATTATAATTTTCAGGATGGGCACCTTTTCCCGATTAGAGTGACGCCAGGTTTTCATCATGGAGGGGGGCATAAACTCACCTAGAGCCTCCTGTATCCGTCCCTGCACACTGGAATTTTCAAGCTTTTCTTCAGTCATGTCTTTTCGCTTGATAGTCTCCAGACACTTTTCCTGACGATTCTTGTTTAGTTCTCTAGTTTTGTTTTATTCGACTGCATCCCACCGTGTTATGACTGTCGCAATAGCAGAATGGCCTTCGATCTTTCTCCAGATTTATCTGTCCGAAGGATTAAAAACATCACACAATTTTACCATAATTTGAACATGGTCTTAGCTTACTGTAAATATGCCACTAAATGAAGTAATCTAAGTCAACACACCTTCACCAGCACTTCACCACCAAAAGATCTGGGCGTTTTGTGTGGCGTTGTCCCCCACCATGGCGGCCGCATGCGGTTGTGACGTCATCTGAAAACACCGCAATTTTCCTCTAAATTCCAATTAATTAGTATGCCTCACTTCTAGCCTAAAAGTGAGATGGTTGGAAATACGCATAAATAAGCTTGCGAAGAGATTGTGTTTCAATAATCTAACAGGAGGCGATGAAGAAACAATGTGTGTAAGTTTATGTAGCTTTTCGATCATACTGCTTATGTGTAAAAGTGAAATAGTTATAACTTGGGAACCAATGTACTTATAAGAAATATTGACCATTTACTTTCTATACTGGCGTAAATAGCCGCTGCACAAATGCTGTGCTCACACTTTTCACTGCATACATGGGCGTATATAGCCGCTAGCAAATGCAATCTCGTTTTTCACTACAGCCAATCCCCAGCCCGCCAGCCGTGAAACCGTGTCCAACGCCCTCCCACGTTGCTGCGCGGCTGTTGCGTTGCCTGGTGTTTCAGCTACCTTGGGCACGCCTCGCTCCAATGATGTTTGCCGGTGTTCTTGACAGGCCATTACTGGGCCGAGTAGAGACACATTGTGGGTGACAGCACGCATTTCTCGCAGGAGCGCGAGTCGACTGCGTCACCTGCGCCGCATCTGCGACACACGGCGGCGGCCGGTCACCGGCCACCGAGCGGCGACTAGTACCTGCAAGCGGCGGAGCATGTACCGAGTCACCGCACCCGCCGCCAACGTCCCAGAGGTGTTTGGCTTGTCAAGAACTGAGTGGCGTACGACGAGAGATGAGCGTCCTGGCGCCAGGATGTCAGTTCTGACGTGCGAGGATGAGGAGAACGGAACTCCCGCGTGACAATTGAGTGTCACTTGCGGATAATGTGCCGATGTAACACGTTAATCGATATACAGCTTACGCTGAGAGTGGTGTTGCCGCACTGAAAACGTGATAACGAAATTTCACCATGAACATATGCAGAAAGCAGCACTGTGGGAACTGCACATAAATCACTAGTATGACTTATAAACTGTTAAGAGAGCCAGCCAAAATCAACGGTGAGGAAAATAAGTGACATCTTCATCTGTTCGTGGAGAAAAAAGAAATAAACGGAACGATGAAAAAACTGCCACATCGAAGCTGGAATTACTTCAAGCTGAACTTGTTTTGCGGGGCGCAAGAACAGCAAAACGAAGCACAGTTAGAGACATCTTCTGTAAGAGGCTCACAGTACTCTATCGATGGATGAACCGACTGGATTGTCGGTTCATCTCCAGATTCTGTGTTTCTGATTCTGTGTTTCTGAGAAACACAGGACCTCCAGATTCTGTGTTTCTGAGACTCAAGGGGTGTATGCAAAGGAAATGAAACCGGCATATTCACAGTCATCCAACAACATAGCAGAAGCAACACTTACCGTGGCGAGTAAGTTCGCTTGTAAAATACCAATCACAGATGCATGCAAAATACGACAAGTAGGATTAGCACGCGCACTGGAGGGGGGCGGGGCGAAATCCGCCCACCCTTCCGGTTTTTCGTACATAACTCCAGATTGTATCGGTCGATATACGCCATGTTTTGCGTACCTGCTTAGAAATGTCCGTCGCGTCGTTTAAAGGACGAAAAAGGGAAATTGACCGAGCATTTGTCGAGTTAGAGGCCGTTAAAGTCAAAACATTTCGTAGCGCCAGACGACAAAAATCGGCGCTGATGCGCTTCCCGTATATTGGCAAAAGGGAAGTGTTCTCGGCAACACTAGCGACTTGTTTAATGTATATTGTTATGCTATGTAGTTTCAACGTCATGTTAGGTCACTGAGGTCAAGTCAGGTCAAGTTCATGACAGGTTAATGGAACCAAACTTGGTCAACTGGAATGTTGTCATAAATGCAAATGACTGTCATGCGATTGATATCACTTTGCATGTTACTCCCTACACATCCTGAAAACTACTGTTTGTCATTGTGTACCTAAGCGTTTCCATATTTTATTCATGTACTTCACTCCTTTCTTCGCGAAGACGATTGCGCCGAGCCGCCTGAACAGTCGGGCGGGCGACCCGGTTCCGGTAACTGGAACAGGTAACTGACCTGATAAAGTGCTGCTATATAGGTGACCTGAGGTCAAATGCGGGATCTAGCATCTGTATTGCATCATTAGTAATGTCCAAAACATCATTGATGCCCATTTTGGAGCATTTAAACACAATCACAGCGATCCATAACAATGACAAGCGAAGCCACGCAAAACAAGAAAATTTTGACATATGTGACCTCATTTGGCCTTGAAGATATTGACCTAAGGTCATGAAATTTGCACACAATGGAGTTCACTACCGTACCCATTCATCTTGATAATTTCGCTACTCCAGCTTTAATTGGAGCCGAGATCTCAGGGGGGGGGGGCGGAAGCCGTCCCCCCTCCAGCGCGCGTGATTTTCAGAGGCCCTCCAGGGCGCGTGTTAAGAAGCTGGTGTTATTGTATGTCATCAACATCTAGACAGGGCGGATATAATGGGCACGGTACCCTGGAAAAAACAACTTCAACCTCCTCCAATTTCAACAAACTCAACCCTCCCCCACCCCACCTACAAATTATCTTGCAGAGGAGTAAAGTAAACTAGAAACACTATGCATCTGAGAGATGTCCCCCACCCAACCCTCACCTTCAGCAAATTCACATCACATCCACTATAACATAAGACTTCCTTAACGTAAATGTGTACTTGCCTTAGACTTGCTTGCAAAACCCACTCGCTTTAAAGGCGGCTCAGACAACCTCTATGGTCCGACACATCTCTAATCTATCTCATTCTCCACCTCCCGGTCTGAACTTACATTTTTACTATAATTTCAAGTCACCTATTAATCTTTTGTTTTTCGTTTCTCAATTTCGCGATTTTCCAGTGTATAAGAGCATCGTTTTGTACGACAATAATACTAATAACTACCTTCCAGCTTTACTCAGGTAAAGCACTGCCTTAAGCGCTTTAATGGGCGGACCAACAAGTCCACAGGGAAACATTACCAGCATCCATGTTTTTGGGAACGCAGTGTGCGTGAGTCCAGCTACACCACTTCGCTTACACGCCCAGGGTGCAGTTGGTCACGTGAAGTAGCTCTTCGACTGTGGATCTGTTGCGGAGTCATGCAGTCGCAGTGGTGCCACCATCGTTCGGCGTCGTTCGGCGTTTTCAACGGAGCTGAGCCGATCCAAGCCCCACCAGACGAGGAGTGGCCACTCGTCAGCAGGTGAGAGGACTGCCAAGCTCGACACGTGTGAAAGGCTGAGCCGAGCCCCACCAGCCGAGGAGTGGCCACTCGTCAGCAGGTGAGAGGGCTGCCACCCTTGGCACGTGTGGAAGGCTGAGCCGAGCCCCACCAGCCGAGGGGTGGCCACTCGTCAGCAGGTGAGAGGACTGCCAAGCTCCGTACGTGTTTACACAAGACAGGTTACCTCATTGGGCATCCGGAGAGATCCGTGGTAAAAAGAAGCATTATGGATCTCGAATTTGGCCCGTTAGATCTTGGATCACCACGAGATATTTCGACAAAGCTGTGCCGAAATGTTGTATACTGAAATGTCCCACGATAAATATATGTCTTCATATTGGACCTACAGAATTTGGATCCCGGATTCGGATGGCCTTTAGCAAATTTATTATCCTTTTAGATCGTGGATTTAGAATGCGTGGGCGAATTTTCCGGCTGACGGGAGGGAGTTAAATTACCTTTACGGATGGTCGGTAAACTGAGTGCTGCAATTTCTGATGATTATATTGCATGCATATTTAATACATGAGATAATATTTCACAATTTTGCAGGGGTCTTATTTCCTGAAGAAGCCCTTATTTATAATTAAGCCTTATAGGTGCATGGTAAATGTTTATGGTGATGTGTTTACCCGAAAGGGTCGACAGACTTGGTTGTGTTGCCAAGGGCGCATTTACTGCAGCGTCGCATTTACTTCATCCACCTCAAGATATGCTGATGCGACAATAGCGGAAAGTATATAATGCTCGGATGTAACTTTTTTGCTATTGCCTAGAGACATCCAATTGCATCTTACGAAAACCGCGCTGGTAAAACGTGGCACCCTTTTTGCTAGCACGAACACCTCGGCGTGCCTATGTCTCCAGATATTCCAGGGTAGCCCGGCACTGAGACTCCCTCCCCAAATCCCTGGCATTCACTACGCACTGCTGATTTGCAGTAGCATATTTTTTTCAGGTTGTTGGTGCACAAAAAGTGCAACAAGCATTGAATGAAACACGGGGAGATGGTGAAATGAGATATTACGCTTCTCTCGACAGCATAGCTAGACCTGGCAACCACATATTCTGCCGACCGTCTGAGTGAGAGTGTCATAGGATACCCCAGCCGGCAGAGTGGCGCGGTCCCGTTGTAGCAAGTGAGAGCTGCGTCAGCTGGCACAACGACGTCTCACACATCAAGCCGACCTGACAGCGGACAGCGGTGCGACCAGTTTCAAGACATTAAATGTATGTTGCACGCATGTAGCGGAGGGCTGAAGAAGCAAGCTCTGTGCAATATGCATTGGCGATTGTAGGCATAGGCAGTTGACTGTATGGCTAAAGCTGACGGCACAAAAGACGTGTGGACAGAAATAGCCAGCATGGGCTTCACGAGCACCAACAACAAAGTGACGTACGCCACATTCGTTTGCGTAATCCAGTCAGCTGAAAATCCAAATGCCGACTTAGATTAGTTTCGCTGAAATGTTTGCTCGAGCTTGGGGCAGATTGGATTAGATTCAGCTGGCCAGTAAGGTAAATAGATTGCTTTGAATCAGGGGTGCAGCTAGGATGGTGCGACGGGGGTCTAATGTATTTTTGGTGGCCCAAATCAACACCCAAAATTCAAAAGTCGCGGATGTCGATGGCTATTTTTGGCGGTGCCCCCTTTTCAAGTTTTCTTTAATCCAATTGTGACCATGTTTTTTCCTGTTATCGGCCCCTTATAAAAGGTTCCCATTGGCGGCTCCACCGGCTGATTGTTGTGGGGGACAAGAGTATGTGTCTAAGAATCAGAAAATTATTGGCATGGCAGAAATGGACGAAGATGCTACTCTTTCCAGTTAATGCGCATTGATCCCATGTTTAAAGCGAAAATAATTGCTATGGATTGTGTGATATGCTAGCGATGTAGCAAATAAATGGAAGCTTCCATATCTGCCTATTTGTTCTTACACTCATGGACGAGATGCATCTTTGTTCGATCTTTCCGTGCATCGTCATAGGTGTAATGTTAAATTTGAGTAGAAGTGTGGGGTACGCGTCTCCCACGACAGGGCGGCGGAGCTGCCCATGCAGGTTTCTAATGCCAGGGGCGCAACCGCCAATTGATGCAGAAGGGATCTAAATTGTGTTCACCTATGCCAATGACCCACCCCCACCCAAAAAAAGTCAGGTGGCATGGACACCATGATCATAAAACGAACACTGGGTTGTGTCAGGTCGTAGCCTTATTGTGAACCACACGCGTCACCCCCTGTCACAAATCCCGCCGACAGCCAAGGATCTAGCCTTTTAGCACTCGCGGCCCATATCACTGAAATACGAAAGAAGGCGATCAAAGGTAGTGACGTTTTGTCCCATATTCCCCATCGTTACCATGGATACCATGGATGGGCGTCACCTTGCGAGATTCGTTGGGACCCACTTGATGGCCAAAGCTGCTCCGAAAACCATTTGTATCTAGTGTACGTCAATGGGCCCAACGAAAACTCCCCTATGCTAAGTACGAGGGTGTGTAGTGCGCAGTACCTGAAATATGTTTGCAATGCCCAGCAGCAGACTACTTGTGAACACTGCATGAAATAGTGTTTCAAAATTCATAAGCATAGATGGAAACCGACAACTAACACCACAGGCGCAGCCAAGGGGGCCGTCCCCTTACTTGCTAACCAAAAGTATATTAGACCAAGCAAGAAATGTTGCGATTTTCGCCACGTAAAACCAGAAATTTTAGGCGTGCTTCGCGGGCTGAAAGCAATCTCTGCTTCATAGCCCTTTTCGGTCGAGCCTCCTTAAGAAAATCCAGGCTGCACCCCTGACTAACGTAGCTTTTCTTGCAGCACTTATGATGTTTCTAAGTCATCCATAAAGGATGCAATGGAAGGGATGGTAGAGGTCCGTTAGATTCTCCAAAAATTTACCTTTTGAATGAAGTTCAAGTAGAAATAACGGACGATTCATGGACATGTCCAAATCTCTCCTAGCTTTTTTGCCATCTGAGGCCGTATTCAAAACCAGTCTGAAAGAATTAGTGTGGCGAAAAGCCAGAAATCATCCCCAATAAAAGAGCACAGTCTCTTACCCGAAACGCAACTTAGTTTACTTAGTGATCCAACTTAAACCTGCCCTCAGTGTCCAAAGATCAGTTGTTCTAAAGCAGAAAAAGAAAATCAGCGCCTCAGAAATGCAACTAGCTTTCAGACCGTGACAAGAGTGCGACATTTCATAAATGACCATACCTATAAAAGCAAACTTACAGGAGAAATCATTCCAGCTACATAACAAGTTCGTAGTATGGCAAAAGTGATAAAAAATGTTAACTTTCAGGTCTCACATACCGAATCACTTCAAGCTGCATTGGTATGCTTTTGGGATTCTCAGCAACAAGACAATGGCTACCACATGATTTCATGTTAGTGATTGTAAACGCGTACGCCACATTCCAAATAAGGTACTGCCTGCGCGCTTTGGGGATGATGGTTATGTTGTCTCTTTTCTTATTGAACGTATCTTTTTTCAGAGTCTTTTGTTAATTTTCTGTTTTTCTTGTTTAACATATCTTTTCATTTTTTCCCGATCCTTTTTCTTTTTTTCACCGTTGTTCTAATATGCGTGTGAGAGCGAGAAAGTGGAAGATATGTTCGTGTAATACTGGATGTTCGTCGTTGAGAAGAGTGGTGAGGTTTAGTGGGATGTTGTTTGTGTGTGGTTGATGCCGTCGGTGTGTGTGATTTTGAGCCGTCGGTGTAGATGATATTGCAATTTGGGTATTGTGATATGAACTGTAGGAAAGGTTGCTGAATTCCTGTGTCTGTGTTTGTATGTTTCGGTTTGTCTATGAGGAAGTGTGTTGTGGGTGTTTGGCGTTTCCACCATGCTGTGGGTGCTGGGAGTGGTCTTGAGGTAGGAAGTGTGATGTTTAGCCTATTTGCGTGTTGGTGAATGCGGAATCCTACTGTTGTTTTTAGTGGTGGTGTCTTCATGAGTTGGTGTCTGCGTGTGGTGCGAATTTTTAGTGCTTGGGTACATGGGTGTTGTCTAGTGAGTTGTGTTTTGTTGTGGTATCTGAGTAGTGCTTCTGTACGTCTGTGTTGTAGTTCTGGTATGTGGTTGTATATGTATAGTGCGAGTGAAGGTGAAGTGGTGTATGCTCCGGTGGCGATTTTTGAGGAATTGGTTTTGCAGTGTGTCAAGAATTTTGAGGTTTGTTTTAGCGGCGTTTTCGAATAGTGGGGATCCATATTCCATAACTCGCCTAATGATTGATTTGTATAATGTCAGTAATGAATTTCGATCTGATCCCCAATTTGTGCCGGATAGTGCTCGTAGTATGTTAATTCTTTCGGACGCGCGATTTTGGATGTTTAAGATGTGTGGCCGAAAGATGAGTCATGGGTCTAATGTGATGCCTAAGAATTTGTTGTGGTAACAAATGGTATGGGTATGTGGTCTAAATTCAGTGGTTGTAAATCTGTGTATCGTCTATAGCGAAAAAGTATGCATTTGGATTTGTGTGGCGCGATGTGTAGATTTAGTAAGGCGAGTCTGTTGTGTAGATCCGTTAGTGTGTTTTGCAGTGTTGCTAATGCGTGTGTTGGTGTTTCGTGTGATGTCCATAATACAATGTCGTCTGCATATAGTGCAATTTAGACAGTAAAGTTGCCGATGATGACTGAATTTAGACCGAGAATAAAGAGAAGAGGGCTAAGAACTGATCCTTGCATCAAACCGGTTGTGGGGAATTTAATGTCTGAAGTGTGGGGCCCAATTTTGACTCGAAATGATCGTTTTAATAGGTAGAACTGGACGTAGTGTAGTAGTCTGCCCTAAATGTTTATGTTGTATAAGTGTTGTAGTAGTGCTGTTATGTGTATGGTGTCGTACGCTTGTCATAAACCCAGGAAGACGGCGACAGCGGAGTACTTCCTTGCCGCCGCTTCCTGGATGTGTGTGATGAAGTAGGTGGGATTATCTAGACATGATCTGTTAGGAAGAAAGCCTGATTGTATAGGAGATATTAGTTTTTGTGTCTGACTGATGTAGAATAGGCGTTTATTTTGACAAGACGTTCGAAGAGATCATTAAAACAGCTGGTTAGCGCGATAGGGCGGAAAGAGGCGCATAGAGTTGAGTCAGTGTTTGGTTTAGGGATAGGTATAAGAAGAGCGTGTAGCCAAGATTGTGGGTGTGTGTGTGTTGTCCAGGCAGTGTTGTATGTGTTGAGAAGTGCGTGCAGTGCTTGCGTTGGCAGGTGTTTGAAAAATGAGTAGTGTATGTTGTCTGGGCCTACGCTTGTGTTTCCTGTCTCTGCAATTGCTAGTTGTAATTATGTGAATGTAAACCTAGTGTTGTAAAGATGTGGGCGTGTATTTCTGATTAGAGATGGGGGGTTACGCGGGGGTGTAGATGACACTGTTTGTGCGGCTAGGGACCCTCAGAAGGGGTCCAGGATACTTTTTTAAGGTTCCATCGGCCAGAGGGGGGATTGGGTGGGCCGGTGGTCGGGATTTGGTTGAAGGTAATGGTTATGTGTGCGTGGTCGCTAAAATGAGGATCGGAATCGGATGTCCAGGATAGGGAGAGAGATATGCGTGAGGATGCAAGGGTTACGTCTGGGGTCGTGGGAAGGTGAGAGCTAATTGGGACGAGGTAGGTTGGTGATATGGTGGTGGATAGCAGTAGTTCAAGGGGGCAGAGTGGTAGCTCATCCAGAGATGAAAGAGCTACTCACCATGAAAAAGCCAAAGTTGTTTATGGAACATATGTTAAGTGTATGATGCTTAATGCTCAGAGTATTCGATCAAAATTTGATGAGTTCAAGTGTTATGTTGCTGAGGAGGAACTAGATTTTGTTTGCATTACTAAGGCATTGGTCAGCGAGGGGTATTTTTGGGATAACTTGCAGGACTATGAGATCCAGGGATACAATATTGTTTTCGTGCAATAGCGGTCCAGCAGTGAAAGGGGGTGGTGTAATGCTCTATGTGAATAGCTTATTCAGTTCTCAGGAAGTAACAGATGGGGTAAAAAATGTGTCTGTGGCGTCCATTTGGCTTGATGACGCTGTGGGAAAAGGCAACAGCAATACACTGAGGATAGGAGCCTTGTACCGATCAGGAACCTTGGCACATTCTCAGCAACTGGAGTTCAATAAGGTGGTTTACGAGGAAATCAGTAGAAACTTTCGGAGGAAATGCCTTATTCCTGGCGACTTTAATCTAAAAGGATATGAAAATGTTGGTGTTGGCTCCCCATCATGTAAAATGTTTAGGAAATGCCTGGAAGAGGACCTGTTCTTACACCAGTTTGTAACGGAACCAACTAGGCAGGGCTCATTCTTGGACCTTGTCTTCTCAGATTTAAGTGATTTAGGTCAAGACTTGACTGTAGGAGAAACTCTGGGAAGAAGTGACCATAACATAGTGAGATTCAAGGCACAAGTAGCGGGGACAATCAAGGATAATTTGGGAAAGGTTCCTAATTTTAGCTGGGCAGACTTTGGCTGCATGAGAGTGGCTTTAAGTGCCATAGAATGGGATGAAGAATTCTCCAATTTAAATGCCTGTGAAATGTGGGAAAAGTTCAAATCTTACTGGAGGGAAATTCAGATTAGACATGTCCCCAAAAACAAAGGCGCAAAAGAAGGGTAGGAAAGCCTACGCCAGATTTGATAAAAGCAATTAAGGCTCAGAAAGATGCATTTAGAGTGTTTAAGGAAGCTTCAAATATCGTAAGTCTAAGGTCGTATCAATAAGCTAGAGATGCTGTGAAGCAGACAACCAGAGGAGCAAAGCGAGCAAAATAATTGAATTTGGCTAGGAACTGTAATGGGGACAGCAAAAAGTTATTTAGTTTTTACAAGCTGAGTATAGTTTCTAGCACAATTGGTCCACTGAAAGTAAATGGGACTATGAAGGCTCCATGATGTATCTATATATGAAGGCTCCAAGGTTGAAGGCTCCATACTTGATGGGTGGCCAAGTACTATCTATGACTCAGCAGGAGAAGGACCTAGGTGTTATTTTGAACACAACATTGGGGACATCAGAACAGACCAAAGAAGCCAGGAAGAAGGCACTAAGAATGCTTGGGGCAATAAATAGGAATGTATCATACAAAAGTGAGGAAGTCATCAGGAAGCTTTACTGTGCATATGTCAGGCCACATTTGGAATACTGTGTCCAGGCTAGGTCTCCAAGTTATGAAAAAGATTGTTGGCTTTTAGAGAGAGTACAAAAGAGTGCAACACAAATGGTTACTATGGTATAAGCAACTTGGCATATGAGGAAAGATTGATGAAATTGAATATGTTTTCACTTAGATATAGAAGGCTGAAAGGAGATCTCGTCGAGGTCTTTAAAGTTGTTCGTGGTCGGGAACAGGGATATCTCAGGGAAATGTTTGAATTTAACAGAAATGATGCAATTAGGAGTCATCCTTTCAAAATTATAGTTAATCACAGCAGGACAAGGTTACGACAGTCTTTCTTCACCAACAGGGTAACAGAACACTGGAACCAGCTGCCAGAAACCATTGTCAGTAGCAGCACACTGAACATCTTTAAAAACAGCATAGACAATAATTATAAGAATAGACGGCTTGCTTTTCGGTATTCCAGGGAGGGCTGATCGACGGATTTGGTGGGCAACTGGTTCAGTGTCCGGAGTGCAACCAAGAAGGGCCCTTGTGGCTCATAGTTGCACGGATCTTCTATGTCTTTATGTGATCCAGTGTTGAGTATTGTGGGGTTGTGTTGGTCGGCTAGTGTGATGAGTTTGATTGCTCCTTGGTTGGATTGTGTTGTGCGAGTGTCCCATAGTGGGTGGTGTGAATTGAAATCTTCTGCTAGTATGACTGGCCTGGTAATTTGGTCAAGTGCTTTATTTAATTCCGAGAGGGTTTCTGTGTTTCACGAGCGGGGATCGCATATGTTGATTAGTGTGTAGGCAGTGTTGTGCATGTGTATTTCGGTGAGTAGTATGTCTGCTGTGGTGTTGAAGTGTATCAGGCGGCGAGATGTGGTGTTCCTAATGTATGTGCAGACACCGCCTGATCTGTGTGGGTTATGTGTATCTTGTCTGTATAGTGTGTAGTGAGAGATGTTAAATTGGTAGGGGTCGTCGGGTTTGAAGTGTGTTTCGTGAATGCATAGTGCTGTGTGGTTTGTTTGTAATGCGTATTGTTTGAATTCGGCCAATGTCCAATTAGTCCGTGCGTGTTCCATTGAAGTATTGTGTATATGAGTGAGCGTAATGGCCAGATATGCGGCAATTGACGTGCGCATGCGCGGGCGAAGGATGACATGCCTGTAGAACATTTAGACTCTGCCCCATGTCTACCCAGGCAGAGAACCTTTGAGCTCTCAGGCTCAAGGGAGGGACTCGTACACTAAAACGGGACCCCTCCCAGGCTCGCTCTGGATTGGTCTAGGCTGACCTAGGATGACCTTGGGTGGCCTTCTTTCCGCTTCGAAATAATGTGTGAGGGAACTTTGAACGCTGACTTCGATTTAGTTGTCGAATGAGCCCATAATAAGCCCAAGATTAAGAAAATATCGCCAAGTGACGCGCGCGCCTGAATACGGCGGCCGCGTGTTGTGAGCTCCGTGATTTTATTCGGATTTTAACGGTTATAGTCGTGTTTGAGTGATGAAAGTGTGCGACAACCTGGCTTTGACAGTGGTGTTTCCGAATAATGACTTTTCTTCTGGCGTTCTTGTTCGCTTTACCTGTTTTCATGGTTGATTTGTGTTGGTTTTTCCGTGCCGATGCCTAAGCTGCCCGCATGGCCGGTGCTCGGTCGCCCGGCGACCCGTTCTACCGATTCTGGTGGACCCCTTCTAGCCAATCAGCGTGCCGGAGGGAGGTGTCTACGGTACTCCACCGATATGGGCGCCGGACGGCTGGCCGTGGTCTTGTGGCGACCCAGGGATCTCGCCCGCTGTTCCGCCCGGCATGGCAGGTCGCCCCGCCCCACCGACCGTGGTCGGCTGGCTCAGTGCAGCCGCGCCGAGAAATACCGCCACCGCGCGCTGACCGGGATGACCCGGCCGCTCGCCGCTCCACCCACAGAGGGGCACGTGCCGGCCGGCGCGTGCAGCAGAGACGACAACAGGCGTCAGGCGCTACCGCGGTCAGCCGCACCGACACTCAGCGGCCTGCCTACACAGCGCACCGGTTTTTGACCTCTCCACCCAGACTGACGGCACGGCAGACAGCCCGCTTATGTGACCAGCCGGGCGAAGAACGACCGCGACAAGATCGCAATATCACGATAGCTCACTTAAATATCAACCACCTGATGCCATCAATCGATGATGTGAACATTCTACTCAGCTCACACGATTTAGACATTTTGTGCGTCAGTGAGACGTTCCTAAATGAGGACGTGGATAGCAAGTTCCTACTTTTCCCCGGCTATATCGTGGAGAGGCGCGACCGCGCGTCACGTGGCGGTGGTTTATGCGTCTTATACAGGGACACATCGCGCGCGGAAATACTGGCGGTACCCACTACTGGCTCTCCATTAGAGAGTCTGTGGCTACGTTTCTCAGGCAAATCTCCGTTCATTCTCGGTGTATTATACCGACCACCGAAAGCGTCAGTTGCTTCAACATTGGAGGACCTGCACCATCAGCTAACGCATGTGCTCACCAAAAATCAGCCGTGCTACGTGCTGGGTGATATAAACCTGGACCTACTCCAACCAAGTGCGACAGGTGTTCAGCGGTACATCGAGATGCTGCAGGAGCTTGCGTTCCAGCAGCTCATCAGCGCGCCAATCCGTACCACCCCGACTACAGCCACCCTCATCGACCACATTATCACGACGCGACCTGACCTCACGACCGATCCACGTGTCGTGAAATGCTCCTTCAGCGACCACCACCTCGTCGCTGTCAACGTCCCGGTTAAACGTGTGCGCCCCAAAGCGCAGGTTATCCAAGTCCGGTCCTCCAGAAACGTCAACAAGGATGCCCTGTGCCTCGATCTACTGCAGGCCGACTGGGGACAAGTTTACACTGCTGAAACAACCGCAGAGAAGTGGGACGCCTGGCGTGCTTTGTGGCAGCCCCGGATTGACGTACACATGCCTCTCCGGGATGTCATGCTCAAACACCCACCGTGATGTTATGCTCAAACACCCACCGTGCCCGTGGCGACCGAGCGCGTGAGGCCAGGGACCAGGATCCACAAAACGCGATGATACAACAGATGTACAAGGACAGCCGAAACGCGGTCAAAGGGGCACAGTACATAGCCTGTTCAGAGTTATACGCTCTTTCGTACCGAAATTCTAGGGCGAAAACCTGGACAGACGTTCGGCGTTTCCTGCTGGCATCTAAGAAACCGGAGCCCAGAATGGACACACCACCACACAGCGACCCTGCCTGGGCGGAGAGGCTGAACCGACATTTCGTCAGCGCTGGTGCAGATGTCGCCACTGCGCTGGCCGCTGCTCCGCAAGGGGAGCTACTGTCCCCACGGCTGCCTCGCGTGTGCAGTAGTACATTTAGAGTTAGGACTGTGACGCTTCCCGAACTTTCATTTGCGCTTAAGACCATGGGGAATTCGCGTGCTTGTGGCAATGATGGAATAACTATCGAAATGCTGATGACCTCTAGCGTAATAGGGCCGCATTTGCTGCACGTAGTGAATAGTTCACTGCGCACTGGTGACGTTCCAGCCGGACGGAAGGAGGCGACCGTTTTGTCGCTGTATAAGAAGGGCGATCGTAGCGACCCAGATAATTTTAGACCCATATCGATATTGAGCGTTGTTGGCAAGATTTGCGAAAAATTGGTTTGTCTCAAGCTTTCCACGTATTTGGAAGATAATCATATTTTGTGCCCAAATCAGCACGGTTTTCGAAGTAGGCATTCTACGGAGACAGCAATGTTAGAGACCGTACATTTTCTGTCAACAAGTATAGACTGTGGTCGTGTGGCGACCCTCCTGGCAGCGGATACGTCTCGTGCGTTTGACACTGTGGAACACGGTCGGCTGTTGGGACAAGATGGGCTGATGGGCTGGTATGGCATTGATGATCATTGGTTTAGGAATTGGCTGCATGGTCGAACTCAGACAATTCAGGGCAGCTCCGTTGGGGCGCTACCAGTGACCCACGGTGTGATTCAAGGTTCTCTATGTGGCCCAAAATTATATTTGATTTTCACCAACGACCTTGGATCTCATCTCCCAGACGGAAAACAGGTCACCTACGCTGATGACGTGCAATTTCTGGACTCAGACACCCCGGACAATTTTTAAGTATTAAAACAACGAGTAGAGCACACCTTGAGTATGGCTCTAACTTGGTTTACCCAGAATCGGCTCAAAATCAACCCTAGCAAAACGGAACTAATAGTTATAAAATCTCGGCGTCTGAAACTTGGCGAAAACTTCTCTATCACATTTGGGGACAACGAAATAAAGCCCTCGCCCCACGCCAAAATTATCGGCATCTATGTAGATTCAGCTTTGTCATAGGAAAAACAGATATCCCAAGTAACTCGCCGCTGCTACTGTGTTCTCGTCGGGCTGTCACAATTACGGCACAAAATTCCCACCGAAACGAAAAAGTTACTGGTTCAGGCTTTGGTTTTCCCCCACATCTATTACAATATGACTGTTTGGGGAGCTGCAACAAAACTCAGAAACACCGAATTCAAAAGGTCATCAATTTCGGCGCACGTATCGTCTCTGGCTTAAGTCGACGAGAGCACATTACAGCGACGCTAGAGGCCCTGGATTGGCTGAAGTTCGACAACATGCTTCAGGAGCGCGATTTGGCCATGGTTGGAAGACTGCTTGCAACATCTGACCCCCTTATATTGGCTAACAGTATTAAGTTCTGCTCCGAAATCTCCAGTAGGAGCACTCGAGGAACTGACGCGAATAAATTAGAGCTGCCCCGTATTAATACGGAAGCTGCGAGGCGCAGCTTTCTGTGTCGGGCGGTCAGCACGTGGAATAATAGGGTTAATGCTCAGGTGCATATTTGATGGCATGTTTTATCATTTTATCTTTTTCCATTGACGTTTTGCGTTATTTAGTGTTTTTAATAATTCCAGTTTCTCTTTTATCATTGAACCATGTATTGACGCGAGTGCTGAAAAGCCATGAATATGGAGAACTCAATATATGACTATGACTATGACTATGAAAGATTCTCCGAAGTCACTGACCCAGGCTGATCTTTCATGATAAAACATGCAGCTTGGGTAAATATGTGATGAAAAGGTAAAATCAAAACACTAGATTCACGACTCAAGTTCAGTTAATGAAAATTGGTCTATGAACCTCGAAGCAATAAGTAAGGGGTGACCCCTCCCCCTCCACCATTCCGCTCACTTCTTTCTATATCCCCTACTGCAAAGTACGGTTATTTCCACACGCGATGTGATACTTAATTTGATGCCAATAACGACTCAAGTACAAATAAGCAATTGCACAGGACGAAGTTACATCAGGAAACGTGAGCTGGTTGCGAGTATTTGTAGGAAAAAAATCGCAGCTCCTGAGGGTCGCACGCACGACCAAAAGGTGAAATGTCCTATGTTGTCTGTATTTATACTCAAAACACCGCTTGAATACAATCGATAATTGAGTGATATCGATTTAATATTATAAAGAGGAAGGACTTGCGCACATTTCAACGTGTGATATGGTGGAGTCACTCCTATGCTAAGGTCAGGAGAACACGGTACCTAATCATATGTCATACTATATGGTAATTTCAGATGTTAAAGATCAGTAACATCCCCTTCCTTGATGCAAAATCACCACCTGGGATTAAGACCTAGTGATAAAAATAGGTGTATCCCCAAGAGCGGAAATTATGGCATATCTTACAATGTGATCTGGTAACATTCGCACCATGCTTTATATTGCAAACGCAGTTTTATGTTCGGATCAATGCATAGGTGTTGTTTTGTGAAAATTATTGGGGTGGGGAACAAAGTGCTACAGGATTGGTGTAGGTATAAGATGGGCCTTTTAATACGCGCACCGGGCGGGGTGGGGGGCATAATCCGCCATCTTATCCTGTTTTTTGGCGTTATGTCATAAACGGCGATATTGTAATCCAATCTTGTGACTTTGTTAAAAATCGACGGGCGCATCATTGGAACAAAAATCGAAATCCGTTAGCAAATATAGGAGCTGCGAGGATGCCAAATCGGCCGACCGGGCGGCGGCTGCTGAGCGTTTAAGATTAGAGAGTCTTCTTCGGTGCGGTAGCGATGGCGCGGCGTGGCTGCTGAACGCGAACTCGTTTAACTCCGAAGACTTTAATCTAGGGTCATGACATTTGTACTGAAATGAGTTCACAACATCCGTAATCTACTCTCAAAATGTTGTGGTGATAGCTTCAGTAGTTTTCGAAATCTTAGGGTCAGGGGCCGAATCCTCCCCCCCCTCTCCTATGCGCGGTAAGTGGGAGGCCCTCCGGCGCACATTCTAATGGACCCTGTCCTCAATTTTGTTTGTATGCTAGATTTAGGCCACTTAATCTGCTGATAGGAAGAATGTGCAATTGATGTGATGATCAAGATGAAGATGAAATATAACCATACGTTTAGAACACCTGGTTATCACTTAAAGTGTAGGAAATTGTCCGACTCAATTGAAAGCCCGACAAAAGAACAGCGAATGCAATTTGCGTAATGTTCCCTTCGATCTGTGCGCAACAGTTCACTTGCCACGTTTCCTCCGTTGCTCATATATCAACGAGCAAAGCTACCTTACAATCTACGAGCCCACCCACACACATGCGTGATGGCAAGCTATTAGTATATTATTAATATTAATATTTGTGGGCAAGACACACATAAATACACCCAGATTTGGAATCAAGTTCGGTCATACCAACATGCATTGTACCGACTGGGACAGTGGAGCGGACTGCGTTCGGACATTCAATATAAAATGTTGAGTTAGTATTTGCAGCTTTTTATTCGATTTGTGGTCACATTTATGTGTTCTTTCTTGATTGTGAAAATAAGGACAATATTTATCCCTTATCAATTGCAACTGCCAGTTAAATCTACCTAACGCATCGTTTTCACGTTAGTTCATCTAATACCAATATCATCTGAAAAGAGGCCGAGTTCCAGATATCCTCAAAATTCAAGCAAGGAAGCCTAAGTGGGTTTTAGTAATTGTATCACTGCGCCCACTCGCAACGCTCGCTCACTTCTGAACAGCCAGAGGAAACACGTAAGGTGAACGCTGCCTGAGAAACGTCTGTGGAAAATACGTGCTTAGTATGACGATATCTGGCAATCTAAATAAAATCAGGCCCTTTCTGACCTTCATATTCTAGTGACTTGTCATGAAAATATGAAGGTGTGATGGCTGTTGGAAAATTCCCTGATGAAGGAAAATAATACAACGCATCAGCCTTTCTCAGGGCACATAACACACCACTCAGAAGTATTTAGGAACGCGACCGTCATTTGCCATCTGCCGCGGTCTCCCACCAACAGCTAAGCTGCAACACCAAGATGTACAAATGCATGTGTGTGACCATGTCACACCACTGTAACCGATCATATTACACCACTGTGACCTCAACCCCGTTAGCAGTACCAGTGCCCTAATAGCAAGAATATGCATGGGGTGGAATAAAGCAGCCGTCGTGAGCGATGTAAAAGGGATCTCGATCCATGCCTCGTAGCATTTCTAAACTGAAGTAGCAGAACAAATGTTGTCGATATAGAATTGGACCCCTCGTCACCAACGGGATACGAAAACTTTGCAGATGCATACACTTGCTGCCTGTATTATCAGAGACGCACACTCGCTACGTGGACTATCAATCTTGAAGTAGTACTGAGGGTTGATACTGCACAACCATCTAGGAAAAGAAGCCGATACACAGGGGCAGGGGAAAAAGCAATGCTGGGAACAAAACCAGGCCACATGCGAGCAAGCGTGGTTTCTGCGAATGAGAATCCGGAATAACAGCAGGTAAGTACAGTACAAAGCATCAAATGTGAACCACTCTCTGTTTGGATGTCTGACTCGATCATGTCACGGAATGAAGGAATGAAGATGGCTCTAATTTGTTGTTTACTAAGTGCACTGCATGTGCAATATTTTTGCTGCTTCTGTACTATTTTGCGGTTCTCTGTAGCTGCTCTAAGAAATATCCATTTCCGGTGTCTGTCCGTGTTTTATGTCCTATATGTCTTATATGGTAAAATACGTATGCGCCGCCACTCCCCGAGTAGGTACTTGCCTGCGAAATAGGCAAAGTAGTCGATATAGTACAAGTCACGGATTAAAGAAGGAATTTTATCACACATGTAGACAGAAATATATCGGAAAATCATTATTCCCCATATTGAAGATTGGAAATCGGGTGATGGGTCATACAACGTGTTATATCCCCGAGAAAAGGACGAGGATGTACAAAAAAGTAATTCTCAAAACTCAACATTTTAACGTCTGCAGCACGTCGGCCCTGCCAGCACCGGGGACTTCTGTGATGGTCGGATTCAGGAATTGTATGTGGGTACTTATCTGAAGGGCGCCATTTCTTCGGAGGGATGCCACTGCCAAAGTACTTGGAGGCAGGGGCGGATACAGGGGTGGTACTGAAGGCATATGTCCCCATGGAAATTGACGCCCCTTCGGCCGGGAAAAGGCCCCACTCCAGGAGAGCTCGAATGCATCCCTATCGAATTTTTATCCAGAGGTGCCTCTCTCGTAGTAAAAGGCGTCCTTGCATTGTGCTCGAGTGCGTCCCCTTCGAATTATTCAGCCAAAGGCGCTCCTTTGAAGGAAAAGGCCCCCATGCAGTGTTTGAGTGAGCCCACTCGATTTTTGCAGTCAGAGGCGCACCTTGGAAGGTAAAGGCGCCCCTCCGTGAAGGCCCGAGTGCATCCCACTCATCATTTTTTTTTATCAGCTGGAGCCCCACCCCCACCCCAGAGACAAATTTCCCCTCATCACAATTTCTGAACCCGCTCCTGCCCGGAGGAGTGTCTTTTCTTTCCGAGGGGAGCTTCTGATAGACAAATTCGAGGGGAGTCCATTCGAGCACACTGAAGAGGCGCCATTTTCTCCCGGGGGGACGCTTCTGACTAAAAAAGCATAGGGTCTTAACTCGGGCCTTCCCGGAGGGGCGCCTTTTCCCGGCCGGAGGAGCGGCCACCTTCCACGGGAGGGAGGCACATGCCCCCAGTTCCCTCCCCCTTGTATCTGCTCCTGACTCCTGCATTTGCAAGTCAGCAGCTGGCCGCGTTCAGGCTATCAGTTTTCTCTTTCTTCCGGAGAAGACAGACTTCTAGCCGACGCAGACGGACTGTGCGTTTCGGGTGGCTGGAATTCAAGAAGACAGCACGAAGTCCGACCTGTTGGTGGCAAGCCTTTCTGTGTCGAACACCACGCAGATGCGGATATTATCAAGGCCCAGACTCCCAGGTCCCTTATTGACGCCTTGATGCGTAGGTTGGCGCAATCGCGAGCGCCCTCCTGGAAGCCCAAGATTCTCGCCAGCAGCTCGGAGACCAGCAGCCGTGCCAGCTGCTCCTGGCCATGCACTCCGAACTGGGTACAGCAGGGGATGCCCCACACGACCGTGAGCTGCTGAAGACTATCTTCAACGGCTGCTGCAGGCAGCTTGGGCAGCATTATCGCTGTTGTCAGAGGAAGCTCCCCTGGGCCAACTGGCCACCGCAGTTGACAGATTCTTGGAAGCCTCGGCTTCAGGTCTGGTATCAGCAATGGCGGCAGGAGACTCAGCAGCGCAGACAGTGCCAGTCGGCGCAGTGTCTCTGGACACCAGTACGCTGGCCACACTACAGGGTAAGTCGCGACGTTAACGGTGGCGGTCAGTCACCTGGAAATCGTCCTGAGAAACAGGCTAGCAGAGTGAATGGGCGGACGTCACTGTTTCCAGGGCCATCGGCGAGGCTATCGGTGGGGCCATCGGCGGGGCCATCGGTGTGGCCATCGGCGGGGCCGTCGGCGCTCCCGCTCAGATCGCAGACCGCAGTTGCATGCTTTTCGCTGCGTGCCCATTTCCATTTCATATGGGGGGGGGGCAGTCACTATTGGAGGGGGAAAATTGAGCATTGTGGGGGGAAGGGAGGCATATGTCCCTCCAAAAGCATACAAAACAACACCCCTGAACCAATGTGTTTCCTGATGGGAGCGCTGACACCGGGGACCACAAAATGGCGCATGACGAAATTCTGGCCACGGCATGTGTAACGCTTGGCTTGCTCAGCCGCTCCCTGACCTTTCTGACATCCAAACCGTTTCTGTTCGTTGTGCAGGCAATAAAATAGTGTGGCACTGATCGTAAATTACCGTAAATGGTGGTGGTTCTGTCTGGAGATAATGTGCGATCCACAAATCTCCGGTTCCCCCACAACGATAGCACTTTGCTCAATCGGCCAGAAGAGGAACCGTACCGCAGCGACAGCGCGCTATTTAAGCGAACAGTAACTGCGCTTTTCACCCCACGTAGGCCACTTGATAGAACCGGCTTGATCTACTCGGACACTATATAGGAGAAGGGTGCCTCGTGCATTGACCTGACGGTTAATGCACGACGGTCCTTCTGTCTAATCAGAATGGCTTCCAGTACTTTCAACCTTCTCCTATCTGATTGTTTTGCTATGGTCTTTGTGTTCGACGAATGTCCTTATATAATGATCATCTGAATATGAATGTGCTCAAATTAAACCATCCCACGATACCTTTAGATTTCCCCATCGAAGATATTTTTCCTACAGTCAAGGCTGCCCTGAAACATTACCAAATATAATTTGCCAAACATCTGCCCTGAAACATACCAAGCATCGGCCTTCACAGCCGGCTCATTGCATCGATCGATGTATTTGCTGGAGCCAACTTCATCGGTCGAAAATTATACAGGTCGCACGTACTACCACGACAGCCAAGTGACCGTGAGAAGGATTTTACTGGTGAATATAACTGATGGTGTATGCAGGGCAGTACATCTGTGTTAATGAGTATATGGAAATGAAGTTGGAAAAGGGCAGGGTAGGCCGGATCAAATTAGGCCTGGTCAGATCAGGTAAGGTTAGGTCAGGTCCGGTCAGATCCGGTCCGGTCAGGTATGGTCAGGTCAGGTCAGCTCAGATCAGGTTAGGTTAGGTTAGTAAGAAAACGTGTAAATAACCTTTGTTCATATTAAAAGAAAGAAATAGATCCAAATTCGCACTGTATATATTTCGGCCATTCCTCAACAGGTTGAGGAAGACCCGTGGCGAAATATATCCCGTGCGAATCGGATTTCTTCTTTTATATGAACTGGGTTTTTTAGCGTTTTTCTTACTCATAATCATGTCAACGCAGCACTGACCTCTCAACTGGCTGTTAACTTCGCCACTAGAGTCGTGTCGGGTCTCGGAAATTTGATCTATTTTGATGCCCGTAACGAGTTGGGTTTTCACCGCAGCTGATCTGCATCTATTTTCAGCCTTACTTTACTACAAGATCATTCTGACGGGTGAGCCAACGCACATTGCCGGTCAAATCTCTGCAAACTCTACCCTGCGAAACCGTCATACGCGTGCGACGACCACCTGCACCTACCAGCCATACACAGAGGTGGGCCGCAGGAGATTTCTCTACTCGTCTGTCTTCCACTACAACAAACTCCCTACTGAAACAAAAACATTGAAGCTGTCTAACTTCAAGAAGCGTGTACGAGCTTATCTCCACGGCAACACTAGTCACAAAAAACTTACAAAATATATTTGTGTACACCATGCACTACATTTGGCCATCGCTTTCTATCACTTCCATAAACCACTCGTTTACAGCTCGTGTTGCAGCACGGTGTGTGTGTGCAGAGTGATATGGGTATTGTATTATGTTCGTGTATGAATGTTTGTTGCGCATGTGTTCCAACTATTGACCACAAATCTATCCTTTCTTTGTAAATATCTGAGTTATACCCAGACTGTCCATATAGCCACTATACGTGGAGGGCATGTATTGTGAAATAAATAAATAAACTGGATTGGTTGGTTGGATTGGTTGGTTGGTGGTTGGGGTGGTTGGGTTAGGTTGGGTCAAGTCATGTTAGGTTAAGCTATGTTTGTGTAGATTACCAAATTTTGAGTTAACTCAGTTGAAACCCGATTGGTAGTGTAGTGGCCTGGATCGATTTTGAACCCATCAACATCCTGGGGGTGTTGGTGTGCATTTAGTAATATAATTAGCGGCACCCCAGTGCAGTATAAACCAGGCGCATTTGCGCTGGTGCCATCTAGCGATTATAGTATAAATAGGTGCACCCCGGTGCAGCATTTACCAGGCGCACTTGCACCAGTGCCATCTAGCGTTGATAACATAATTCAGTGCATCCCGGTGCAGCATTCAACAGGCGCGCTTGCACCAGTGCCATCTGGCGTTGATAGCATAAATAGGTGCACCGCGGTGCAGCATTCCCCAGGCGCGCTTCCACTTGTGACATCTGGCGACAATACCTAACTAGGTGTACCCCGGTGCAGCATTCACCAGGCACACTTGTACCAGTGACATCTTGCGATTATTAACCCGGGCCGTCTCAGTGGTGGGCCTTTAACTCTCACTCAAGGTTTTCCTCAGAGAGCGAAAAAATTCGTGCGGTAGCCGGCAGGAAGTTGGCGTACCTTTTCGCACATCAATTTGACATGTAGTGTGAAAAATTTAAAGTCATCCAAGGTCGCCGAGTTAGTCAAGTTCAAATGGGGTCTCGTAATTAAAGCAGAATATTGAACTGGAATAGTGATAACTTCAACGACCGATAATGTAGATTGTTTCCATTTATACCTGTACGCTTCTGATATATATGAAGGTGTTTCCTGAATATGTCCAACACGGCACAAAATGGCCTGAGGAGGCCGAAGTGCCTAACCTAACAAAATGTCAAATATGTCCAACGATGGACCAAACGTTGAACGCCACGTATTGAGAATATACCGAAGGTATGTGTAATTTTAGATCCGTGCTCAATGAACACCGGCCAGACAGCAGACGACTTATAGGGATAATTGAAAGCATAACAAGAAAGATGTATAACGACAAAGTTGCTGTTGCATTTAATAACATATTCATGTATGTATATATATATATTTATATATATATATATATATATATATATATACATATACATATGTATATATCTATATATATATATATATGTATGTATATATATATATATATATATATATATATATATATATATATATATATATATATATATATATATATATATATATATATATATATATATATATATATATATATATATATATATATATATATATATATATATGTATATACCTATATATGCATACATATACATATATATATACGTAGAGAGAGAGAGAGAGAGAGAGAGAGAGAGAGAGGGGGGCTGAGAGAAGAGACAATGTCACCCCTCCAGATTGATGAGAGTAGGAAGCAATTTATTTTTGATTTATTGTCAATACGACTTTCCGTTCGATCCACTTGACACAGAGCGGTAGAGCAGTGTAGTCCTACGAGATGATGGGTGATCATCACCGGCGGTAAGCTGCCTGAAAATCGGCATCCGTTGCAGAGAGTGACTCGATTAGTCAGACCCTCGGTAGTCCACTGTGCCTACAAAATCACATCCGAGTCACCTGCCGCAGTCGCACCCATACACTGGGAACAATCTGAGCGTGGTGGGGGAGGGGAGGATTGTGGTCTCCATGGAATGCGATATAAAACCTGGAATGATCTTGCCGAGGGATGATTTCTCTGTGGATCCCATACTCAGCATAAACTACTACCTAGGTGTGCTTTCGCATCCAGTTTTTTTCATTTCCATCTGAACTTCGGGCAATTACCTATTTCCGAGATGCAACGCCAAGAGGTGTGCCTGTTCGGCAAGAATGCTTTGCCGTCCGCGATCCAGTCGCAGCCTAAGTGTTCCAGGGTCTTCTAATGTGCTGTGAATGGTGTTCCACACACTTCACTGCCATACAATCACGGCATTATAAGCTGGGTTATTACTCATCACTAACGCCGCTCGATCGATGTCTTAGAGTACAATTGCAGAGCTCTTCAGAGAAATCGGCGGAACAGACCAGTTGTAACAGCTTTAACAACGCATAAGTCAGCAGCTAAAGTACGTTTACAGGGAATCGACAAGTATTTTTAGGTATTTAGCAATTACTTCTGTGCATATATTTGCATAGCTTTATCTCATAAGTTTCTTTTTTGGCAAGCTGATTATAATATTTATATCTAGAGACGCTGCCCAGCGCCATTTTGTCCATTCTGTCTGTCTTTGTCTAGTGTGTCAGTGCTTTCAGCTACTTATATAATTTTTGGCAGTTATTCAGCGAGTGATTTCTTCTTTCTTTAAAACCACTGTCAACTTTCTGCACAGTGATTACCTTGTAAGTGCTGCATAGTTAGGAACTAGCATATATCTAAGCTTTGTCGGTTATTTTGCTCTGCTCTGTTATTTGGTAAATAATTTTGGAGCAAGGTATTTGTCAATTTCAATCTAGAATAAGCTGCAGCCTTTAGGATGGTTAACACCAGGATGCAGGCACTAGAGGATGAGGTTAGGGCCCTTAAGGCAGAGCTTTCCAAGCTCAAAGCTTCCCTTGCTTCAAAGGGCAGGCCAGAACGTAAGGGGCAGTCTGTAGCAGGGGCATCCTATGCCCAGGTGGTCACAGGCCACCAGGTAACTGTAGCTTCCCCTGCTGTGGAGGTGGCAGGGAGATCTGAAGAGATAAGTGTTCCTAGTGAACAGAATATTTCTAGTAGCTCACAGGAGGGGCAGTGGTTTAAAGTCAAGGGGTGGAGGATTTGGAGGCGTGAGCCTAAGCAAGGGGGCAGTGAGTGGCAGGTGGTAGGTGGTAGGAGTGGGAAAAAACCTAGCGAAGCAGCTCAACAGACAGGAGTAGTAACAACATCCAACAGGTTCCAGGCATTGGAGGACTGCCCCCAGGATAGTGATAGTGATAGTGATAGCAGCAAGGAGAAAGTGCTAGTCGTAGGAGACTCTCGTGTGCGGCATTTGGATAGGGTGTTCTGTAAAGGTCGGAAAGGTAGGAGGTGCATCACCAGGCCTGGTGCCAAAGTTAGAGACCTGGTCCAAGTGGTCGCACAGGCCACCAGCGAAAACCAGTTCAGTACAGTTATAGTGCAGGTAGGAGTGAACAACATAGGTCCTGCTAGGAGTGAGGAGCTGATGCAGGACTACAGGGCCCTTCTGGCCACCCTGAAGCAAAGCAATAGCAGAGTTATTGTGACAGCTATTCTGCCTAGGGCTGGAGTCTCCCTGAGTGGAGCTCTAGGGCACTGGCAGCCAATGCCAGGGTAGGTAGGCTTTGCAATGAGTTAGGTTTGACTTTTGTTGACAAGTGGTGCAGGTTTTATGGCTCATCTGACCTCTATCAGAGGGATGGCTTGCACTTCTCTGAGAAGGGGGTGCAAGTGTTAGGCAAAGTATACGAACATGTCCTTCAGGGAAACTAGATAATGGGGTGGGGAGGGAAGAATTGGCATTGCCATCTCAGGGATATGTCAATAGTGACAGCATAGGCAATAGAACCTCACAGTCAGCAAATAGGGGTAGCAGTAGATCAAGGGGGCAGAGTGGTGGCTCATCCAGAGATGATAGAGCTACTCAACATAAAAAAGCCAAAGATGGTCTTGGAACTTTTGTTAAGTGTATGATGCTTAATGCTCAGAGCATTCGATCCAAATTTGATGAGTTCAAGTGTTATGTTGCTGAGGAGAAACCAGATTTTGTTTGCATTACTGAGGCATGGGTCAGTGAGGGATATTTTGGGGATAACTTGCAGGACTATGAGATCCAGGGATACAATATGTTTTCATGCAATAGGGGTCCAGCAGTGAAAGGGGGTGGTGTAATGCTCTATGTGAATAGCTTATACAGTTCTCAAAAAGTAGTAGATGGGGTGAAAATGTGTCTGTGGAGTCCATTTGGCTTGATGTTGCTGTGGGAAAAGGCAACAACAATAAACTGAGGATAGGAGCTTTGTATCGATCAGGAACCTTGCCACATTCTCAGCAACTGAGCTTGATAAGGTGATTTGTGAGGAAATCAGTAGAAACTTTCAGAGGAAATGCCTTATTCTTGGTGACTTTAATCTAAAAGGATATGAAAATGTTGGTGTTGGCTCCCCATCATGTAAACTGTTTAGGAAATGCCTTGAAGAGGACTTGTTCTTACACCAGTTTGTAATGGAACCAACCAGGCAGGGCTCATTCTTGGACCTTGTCTTCTCAGATTTAAGTGATTTAGTTCAAGACTTGACTGTAGGAGAAACTCTGGGAAGAAGTGACCATAACATAGTGAGATTCAAGGCACAGGTATCAGGGACAATCAAGGATAATTTGGCAAAGATTCCAAATTTTAACAGGGCAGACTTTGCCTGCATGAGAGAGGCTTTAAGTGCCATAAAATGGGAAGAAGAATTCTTTGATTTAAATGCCTGTGAAATGTGGGAAAAGTTCAAATCCTACTTGAGGGAAATTCAGATTAGACATGTCCCCCAAAAGCAAAGGCGCAAAAGAAGGGTAGGAAAGCCAGCATGGCTTACACCAGATGTGATGAAAGCAATTAAGGCTAAGAAAGGTGCATTTAGAGTATTTAAGGAGGCTTCAAATATCGTAAATCTAAGGTCGTATAAAAAATATAGAGACGCTGTGAAGCAGAAAATCAGAGCAGCAAAGCGAGCAAAAGAATTGGATTTGGCTAGGAACTGTAATGGGGACAGTAAAAAGTTCTTTAGTTTCTACAAGCTAAGTAAAGTTTCAAGCACAATTGGTCCACTGGATGTAAATGGGACTATATTGAGTGAGGTTAGTGAGATGGTTGAGGAGCTGAGCAAGCAGTTTAAATCAGTGTTTACAGTGGAGGATGTGACTAATCTGCCAACCGTGAACCCCAGTTCAGTGACAGGTGATCAGATACACGATGTTGATTTCATTGATAGTGATATTGTTTTCAATTATATCAGAAAAATAAAGACAAACAAGGCAGCAGGACCCGATGGAATTTATGCTAGGGTATTGCGGGAAGCTGAAAAGGAAGTGGCAATTCCACTTAGCATAATATTTTGTAGATCAGTTTCGCAAAATGAAATTCCAACAGATTGGAAAAGGGCAAATGTAGTTCCTATTTTCAAGAAAGGAGAAAGAGGGAAAATTGAAAACTATAGGCCAGTAAGCCTCACATCCCTAGTCTGCAAGGTACTCGAATCAATTATCAAGGATAGAATAGTTAGTTTTCTGGAAGGAAGCAAATTGATTCAAGATACTCAACATGGGTTTAGAAAAGGGCGATCGTGCCTCACAAATCTCTTGGACTTTTTGAATTTTGCTACAGAACAATTTGATCAGGGAAATCAGGTTGATGTAGCATATCTTGACTTTAGTAAGGCCTTTGACAAGGTACCCCATAAACGGTTAATGATGCAGCTTCAGGTACATGGTATTGCAGGTAGCATCCTAAAATGGATAGAGTTGTGGCTTTCAGATAGACAGCAGAGAGTGATGCTAAATGGTACAAAGTCATCATGGCAAAATGTTCTTAGTGGAGTCCCCCAGGGGTCGGTACTGGGGCCACTATTGTTCATTATATATGTGAATAGCATTGAATGTGGCCTAAGCAGTAAGGTTTTGAAATTTGCGGATGATTTGAAGATCTTTAGGGCAATAACAGGGCAAAATGAGCAGGTTTTGCTGCAGAAAGACTTAGACGAGCTAGTGAAGTGGTCCGAAAAATGGCAAATGAAGTTTAATTTTGATAAGTGCAAAGTCATGCATGTAGGTAGGCAGCATATGAAGGCTCCATACTTGATGGGTGGCCAAGTACTATCTGTGACTCAGCAGGAGAAGGACTTAGGTGTTATTTTGAACACAAAATTGGGGGCATCAGAACAGACCAAAGAAGCCAGGAAGAAGGCACTAAGAATGCTTGGGGCAATACAGAGGAATGTGTCATACAAAAGTGAGGAGGTCATCAGGAAGCTTTACTGTGCATATGTCAGGCCACATTTGGAATACTGTGTCCAAGCTTGGTCCCCTAGTTATGAGAAAGATTGTTGGCTTTTAGAGAGAGTACAAAAGAGGGCAACAAAAATGGTTAATGGTATAGGCAACCTGGAATATGAGGAAAGACTGAAGAAATTGAACATGTTTTCACTTAGATATAGAAGGCTGAGAGGAGATCTCATCGAGGTTTTTTAATTTGTTCATGATCAGGAACAGGGATATCTCAGGGAAATGTTTGAATTTAACAGAAATGATGCAATTAGAGGTCATCAATTCAAAATTAAAGTTAATCACAGCAGGACAAGGTTAAGACAGTCTTTCTTCACCAACAGGGTAGTAGAACACTGGAACCAGCTGCCAGGAACCATTGTCAGTAGCAACACACTGAACATCTTTAAAAACGGCATAGACAATCATTATAAGAATAGGGGGATTGTTTTTCTGTATTCCAGGGAAGGTTGATCGACAGGGAGGAGTGGGAGTTGGGAGGAGTTTGTAATTGTTGACTGTGTTATGAAATAGCAAGTGAGTCTCTTATTAAGTATAAATGCTTTATAACTTTATATAGGGTGTACCTAGCAGTGGATTCAGCACCTTCCTTCGGGATGTGATGCTGATGAGATTGTCTATGGTAGCACAATAGGTATGATGGGAGGAGTTTGTAATTGTTGAGTGTATTATGCAATAGCAAGTGAGTCTCTTATTAAGTCTGAACGCTTTATGAATTTCTGGGGGATGTGCCTAGCAGTGGATTCGGCACCTTCCTTCGGGATGTGATGCTGATGAGGTTGTCTATGGTGGCACGATGGGTGTGAGGGGAGGAGCTTGTGATTATTGAGGGTGTTAGGCGGTAGCAAGTGAGTGGTGTTAGATGGGCTGGGATATATAGCTTCCTAGGAACTTGGGATAAGGGATTGATTGGGGTGGAAGTATGTACATTCTAGTACCTTTTCTAGATAGGCTTAACCCAGATGGGCCCCTGTGGCTCTTATTAAGCCTTAATACTTTATGACTTTATGACAACGGGCTTTGTGTGCGCGTCATACTCCACAATGCTGCCTCCGAAGTGACCGTGCTTGAGCCTGACTTTGCACATTTCATCGTGAAACTGAACAATTCGAGTTACCGTTGCCCCCGAGTCAAGATATTTCGTCATTTAATTGGACGCCAACACATAACAGTTGCCTATTTTGATGTCCTAAATGGTTTGAGAATCTGTGATATTTTTTGGAAAGGTATGTTGCTAATTGCCATCAGATTCAAAATGGTCACATGAAGTGACAATGGATAAAAATTTCACAACTTTCAGCAGAACATTATCAATGAATGTTTTCATTTAGCCCAGCTCCAGCTCATGAGTTGCTCTCAAAGCTTATAAGATGTGTCTCATTGTTTTGGGGTGTAACTAAGGCATCATGAAGCAGCAATCTGACCTTTGCTCCTTCAAAGCCCTTACAGGTATAGCTGGATATGCTGAGAATATGCTGCATAGATGGAATATGCAATACCACTTGACATATAAATTTATTGGCTGTTTTCATCTTATATAATATAACTATTAGTGCCCAATGTAAATTACAGAGGGCATGGGCACATGTAACAGCAGGGACGGGGAACACGTTCCCCACCCTCGACATACACCCTTTTCAACGGCGCCACTGCCTGGGTGAACATTTAAAGAAGACAAAGATTGAGAAGAAAAAATCATCGGGAAAGCAGGAGAAAAATACATTGGTTAAAACTCGAGGTGTTCAGCAACTAGCGTAATTTCCCCACAAAAGACACCCCAAATCCAGGCTGGTGTGCTTTTCAAGAATGGAAAAATTGATGTTAAGCGGCGGATGTGTTGGGGTGCGCTCCGCGATCCCCTAAATAAAAGTAATCCGGTTCGTGGGGGCAAAAACATGCTTCCCCCTTCAGTTCTCAGGGGAGGGCGTGTCCCTGGATTCGCCGCTGGTTAGGTTGAGGTCACGGTACAGAGGTAGGTACCTATCCCTTTGAGGTTGCCCAAAGACTGCCCCTCGCCCTACGATTTCATGGTTTACCTATAGGTATACGCGGAACCCTGTCGGGCACTGAGCGAATCAATGACCTTCCCTCCCACATTTGTTCGCTTGCTATAATTTCTCGAACCTCATTTCGATCAGTAAGGTATAATTTTTCCTCATCGCCAACAAATTTACCTACAGCCGACATCTGGCTAAAAAAGGAATTTGAGTCCCCTGGTTAGGGGGAAAATGGTATCAAGAAGAAAAGGAACATGGTATAAGACGAAAACAGCACCCCTAATCAAGGCGAGTTCTATGGAAACTATCTACCTTATCTTCACCCCCCCCGCCCAAAAAAAAGAAGAAGAAAAACACCATGTTGAACAACAACCGGCATGGTATGCATAACACATGAGAGCGATACCTAATATTAATATAAAATTGGCTGCTTGGGCATATCGGTCTAATGCTGATAGGTATGGTGAATTAGAAACTAGTAGCCGATACATGGAGCCAGATAGTGACAGTAGCGCTGTTTCGCCATATATAGTTTTTCAGAGGCAGAAGCAATCGTGAAAAGTGAAAAACTAGAATGACTGAAGTTGAGGAAAAAGAAGTTTGTATTTTTTATTTTTTTATTTTTTTAGTGAGATGTACAGGTGCAATTTCAGCAGTGTTGCGTGACTTATTAGGGAAACAAAAAACTTTCGAACAGGATGGGGTAGTTTGGGTTGAAATCCGGTGATTCAGAAAAAAATGGTGGAAATCCCGGGACTTTTACACAATGGGTATAGGTGGTACACTCCAAATCCGTTCCCCATACCCACCCCCACCCCTAGCGCAAATCCTAGGTAGGCCATTGAGTCCAACTATATAATTATGCTTCGTGCAAAAATATTGTCGTGAAGAGTTTCATACCTGATCTTCATGGGCCGAGAATGTTGAACCAACTTTGGGGTGGCAAAGCAAATCTGAATGAATTACCAGATGTTCATCCAGAGGTGCGGGGTGACAACAGCGCGTGCCACATGACCTCCAGCTAACAAACACGGCCGTCTGGTTCAGCTGGATGACGATCAAGGGAGGCAACCTTCAGCTCCACTTCTGTCTCGCACGGTGGGCGCCGACCGGCACCACTCGACTTCCCAATCTAGGAACCAATTGGCCGGCGGCATGTGCGTGGTCCTGCCTCCGCTGCAGGCACCGTCGACGGCTGCAGTGACCACCGCCGCTGCCGGTGTGGCGCCAGTTCGGTCCGCGGTGACTGTTGGCACGCGGGCCCGGCTCGGCAGCAGATACGTGACGCGTGACGTTGTTTACGCGGATCGGCGGGCTCGCGCGCAGCCGCTAGATATGCGCCGCCCTGCCTGCGTCGTAAACAGCCGGCGGCAGGTCTGCTGCCGACATCAAATCTCCCAGGTGTGGGTTGGTGGACGAAGTCGCGCAAAATTCGCGCGCCGTTGTGACCGTCGAGAAAGTTGCGCGTCCGTTTCGTTGACTGTTAGTGCCGTGTGCGCTTTGGTGCCGACAGGTAGCACGCACGACCTGTTTAATGCGTTTGAGTCGGGCTTCTCTCGATTCAGCGCTGGAAAGTCTGACATTCGGAGGTTGCCTGGTTTGCTGAGACGTGCTGACAAATGGAACGACTTACATTGGCGGATACTACTATGCATGTGTGGGCATTTGGAGGACAATAGAGCACACTCGGACCGGGACATGCCACTGGTCATCATTGGTACTTCAGCGATACACCGAACGGCGAAGGGTCACGTCAATGCAAGGGAGAGCTTAGAACGAATTCGAGATATTTTCGCTGCAGCCAACGCCTTCAGATGTCTTTTGCCATTTAGCCCGCGCGCCACTGAGGTCGGCATCCGAACGCTCCCCACTGGGGGGTGTGGGGGGGGGGGGGTGCGATACTGCCCCCAGCTTAACTTAAAAAGTCACCGGCCGATTTCGTTGCTATTGGCGAAAAATGACAGAGCTGAACAAAATGACCTCAGAGAAGTCAAGTATATTGACCTAAATGTTGCATGTCACGTCACAGGTCAGCCCAAAACTTAAAACTTTACCGACTTGGCGAAGTTTCGATTTTAGTCGAGCATCATACAATGACGCAGCGTAGAGACCGAATGTCGGTGCCGTCATGCGCTAGCCATGGCGGCATTATAAGAATATTCCCAGTGGGGTCGCACATAGGCTAAGTATGGTTTTCATGACTTCCTTGTTCTTATGGCTCAAACTCCTATTAGTGTTTTCCAGCATTCCGACTGCCCGTTTCTAGCTGAGTTGCGTTGTTTTTCTGCTTTACTGTTATTTGAAACTAGCACACCTAAGTCTCTTTCCTCTTCAATGACATCGTGTTCCCTACCTCACATTGTATATCCGAATTCTTCGTCTCCAGACCTCAGCTGTAAAACCATCGTTCGCATCACCACTTATCATCGTTGAAAGGCATCTGCCATTGATCAGTCCACCTTTTTGGGTTTTCCAAGTCTAGTTGAATATTACCAGATCGATCACCATTGTTAGCTACTCCTACCAGCTTGATATAATCATCAACTTTGAACACCATATTCCTCAGCTCTGCCTCGAAGTTGTTCACAACGATTATTAAGAGAAGTGGACCTCGAACAGAGCCCTGCGGCACTCCTCTCAGAACGTCCGTCCACCCAGATTTATGCCCATTTACCATTACCCTTTGTTCCGTCCCCCTAACCATGCTTCAATCCAACTTAGAAAATTTCCATCAGTCTAGCTGCTCCAGTCGATGAACTAGACGCATGTCCGGAACTTTATCAAATGCTTTGCTAAAGTCTAAGTACACAACGTTATTCTGCTTTGAGTATCTACCTCTCTAGCTACGTACAACATGAACTCGAGTAGGTTAGTTAGGCAAGATCTCCAAGATCGGGAAAACCAAGTTGAGTATCCCTTAAATGGTTGTGCCTTATATCAAGATGGGTCTAAATATTCCGACTCAGTCTCATTCAAACATTATCCTTGACCAGTTTTCTGATACCTTGCAAACTAGCGAGGTTAAACTTAATGGTGTTTAGTTTCGCACACACTTTATGCTTCCCTTCTTGGAAATTAGTACCATATTTATATTTCGCCAATGTTCAGGTACTTCAGAATATTCGAAAGACCGTCGGAAAATGATACCTAGGGTAACCACTAAAAGTTGAGCACAATCTTCTACAAAGGCCCTAGCATATATACATACATACATACATATATATATATATATATATATATATATATATATATATATATATATACATATAAATATATATATATATATATATATATATATATATATATATATATATATATATATATATATATATATATATATATATATATATATATATATATATATATATATATATATATATATATATATATATATATATATATATATTTATATGTATATATATCGCTTGGTCCTGCATCTTTGTTAGGATTTGGTCTAGCAACGGTTTTTCTATATCTTCTATAGTTATCGAAAGATCTTTCAACTTATATCCTGCTCTGGCATAGCATTCAATTGTTTCCAATGCTCTTGAGTTCTCTTTAGTAATGGCTGATGGGAATTGCTCGCTTTGGGGCTCTTCCATATCACAATCATCAACCAGTATTTCGCCATCTACCTCCAGTGACCAAACATTGCATTATTTAGGTATAATTTTGTAGAAGCTAAATGACCTGCTGCCTGCTGCTTGCCTGCTGAACAGTCTCTAGCAAATTTAATATCAGCCAGTCTTTGAAATGCCTAGCACACCTCCTAACTTTATTTCTGGCCACTGTTTATGCTTCTAGGTTTGCCTCAGATATAAGATCTTTTAGCTTCCTAAATGCCTGCTTCTTTGACTCCAGAAAACGTTTTACTTCCTTGGCCAGCCAAGAAGGGTGCTTAACATTGTTAAACATAATTGGCGTATTGGGAATGAATCTAGCCTGTCCTTGAAACAGTTTACCTTTGAACGTTCTCCACATCTCATAAACATCTAAGTCAATCAATAACTCTTCCGAATGAATTTCACCTAGGAAGATCCCGAACTCATAGACATTCCGGTTAGCAAAATTTGACATCAATGTCGTATTGTTTCCTACACTTCGAGCATATAAGGGAAGGTGTATAATGTTATAATCACCATTGCCGAAGGTCTCTCCTATGTTTACATTTTGCACGCAATTTTCCTCCTTTGCAAGCACTAGATCAAATACTTCATTTCCCCTTGTAGGTTCATCTATGATTTGAAAGAATATATTTGCATCAAAAGCTAATAAACTCCTACCTGATTTGCTTACACTTCTAGCTTTGTCTCTAATCCCTGCTATGGTGAAGTCCCCAAAGGATATAATTATTTCAAGCACCGTCCTACTTATCTCTTCCGGCATCAGTCTGTCAGTGTCTTCATTCTGGTCCCGTGGCCTAGAGAATGTTCTAATCCTTAACACTGCTCCATTCTTCAGATTAACATCTAACCACAAGGATTCTACTCCTTCACTGTGTAATCTATCCTCTATGATATGGCATTTAATTACTTGCCTAACATACTAGGTATATATGCCTCGTCGCTACCATTTTGCTCGGGCTCTGACAAATTGTGCCGTAACCTCGAAAAAATGTCGGTAGTGCCCCAAAATCTAACCTGGAACTCAAACAAATAAAACCCGGACCACAAGAAAAACAGCAGGGACAGTGAAAAATAAATCTTGGCCCCAAAAAATTACTCTGGCTCCAGAATCCAAAATATCGCGCCAGAGGGCCCTCGAATCGTGTGGGTGCCAACAAATACTTGAAGCAACACATAAATAATCATACTGGATCCCACAAAATCGCACCGGGCTCCAGAAATATTGCGCCAGGGTCGGTAAAACCACCCGGGGCGCAGAGAAATCACGTCCAGATGTGGAAAAGCGATCTGAAATCCGACAAGTTTAGAAGAGGTCCCGAAAAATCGCTTTAAGCCCAGAAAACTCGCGTGCGGGCTTCGAAAACTCGCGCCTATGCCCGACAAATCGCGCCGTTGCCGATTTAAATCCCGTCAAGAGGCCGAGAAATTCACGTTGGTGGCTCTGATTATATACAGATGTGCCTTCAAAGCCACCAGGAGCCCGAAATCGTACCGGGACCTTCAAAGCCGCACCGGGTCCCGCCAAAAAAATGATACGGCTTGAGAATATGTGCCGGGGCCCTAAATAAACATACTGGGAGCTCTGAGAACACACTGGCGACCACCAAAACGCGCTGGGACCTCAAAACACACTGGGACCCTCAAAACACACTGTAACCTGAAAGACGACATGAGAGCATCAAAAACCGGTCGGTACCCGCAAAAAGCGACGTGGGCATACAAGCGAGTTTGGGCAATTAAACACATCGGGACTTCCGATAGCGCGCCGGTCCCTAAAAAACGTCGTGAGTTCACATAAATAAAATAGTAAATATATACGTCGGGTTTCAAAGAAAGCAAACTGGTGCCGAAAGTCACCTCCATCCCTCCCCTCCCCTAAAAAAAATGGTGGGCTAGATCATACAGTGTGTCAACAGCATACCAGCAGCGAGGTCAAATATTCCTCTAGAAACGGGAATTTAACGCTTTGGTATACTAAGGAGCATAAAGCAGTCTGAGCAGGAATCTGGAACTACATACCCAAGCACCGAGAGCAAAATGTACCTAAATCGAGAGCAGCACATTCAACGGAAGGAATAACAGATGGCACCTTCATGGCGAAATAGTTATACGGCCTTCGACGACTCAATGCAACTGGCAGGACCATACCACTGTTCGCATGATGCTTGTCAATAGTAGATTCTCGAATTTCCATCTGTAAAAAGTGAACACATCACCTACTAGATCCTCTTGGCGATAGTCAGTTACTTGACCGTTGGTCTCACGGCGTTTGTTAGCCATTCATCCGCTACCGCCAGATTAAACTTCGCTTCAAGTGCTTATCATTCCAAGAACTGAGCAGTGTCGTGACCTGGGCGGAGGATGTTCTCAGTGTGAACTACATCGACTTATAAGTGGATAATTATAAGATAATTATAAGAACATCCTACTGTCAATTCCAAGTTCAGCTGCCCTCACTTCAGCTGTTGTGACATTGCAGCACCAATGCAGATTCCACTTCCAGAATTACGCAGTCGCGCAGCTGCTTATTCGTGTGCCTGGCAGCATCGTTTCATGTAGGAGGGGGGAGGGGAGGGGTGGCGTGGTTTTTAGAGGCTTGCCGGACCATAAAGGTAATTTGCGCCGCCTCGTGTTTCGTGTTGTGGACGTGCTGGTTCTGTGCTCCCAAGTGGATGCGGCGGCTTCGAGCACCGCTGGAGGGAGGGGGGGAGAGTTTAGAGGCGTTCAGAGGCGTGCCTGACCATAGATGTCATTTGCACTGCCTTTAAAGCAGGCGAGTTTTGCAAGTCATAGGCGGACTTTCCAGACTAGTAAATGAGGTTATGTCGAAGTTGCATATGGTTATCATCGCTCACACCCCATCGGCTTCACTCAAGGCAGCAGCGGAGGCACACAGTGGTAGTGTCGATGAAGCCATGCGCGTACGATAGCCAGGTAGAGTCTCCCAGCAATAGCCTAGTTATTATGTATGATTTTTTATCGCATGTGAGTGCTGACATTTTGCTTCACCCTTTTGCTGCATATACCACCCGTCTGTTCTCTAATTACTATTTGTGTGAACATTGTGTACGTTTGTCTGTCTGTCTGTCTGTCTGTCTGTCTGACGCCCTTTGAGTACCCAGTTGGTTGCTATCGTGTGCAGGGAAAACCATGTGGTGTGGAGGCGCCGCATTTTCACACGTCATACACGATAAATGGACAATGTGCCGTGTCGAGTTGTGCTGTAGTGTGTTGTAGTGCTGTGGTGTGTTGTGCTGTGGTGTGCGTGTGTTGCGAGCTGACGACGCGCTGACGTTTCGTGCGATTCCTCCACACGGGTTTAAATCCACTTTCTTACATTTCAGAAGGCATAGCTGGCGAACCAACTAACCGATCGACACGATACCAACACCAACGTGAAGCCACAAGTGGAATGCCAACAGTGCTAGCAATGCTTACTGTACGTGGCCCGTGCACGCGGTTTCAGCCGTTTTCGGCCGTTAATGACACCCGGTCACCAAAACGCCAACGTTCGTCCGCATCGCCTCGTGCATTGGGCGCCTTTGCCACACTTCGTGCGATTCTCCGGTTTCTGCTAGTCCTCAAACGTTTTGTTAATTGCTGTCACATGATTGTCTTGTGCCATATTTCACGTGTGGAATGCTTCGTATGAGGGTTCGCTGGGATAATTCCAGTAATTCAATTCGATGATTAGTTGTCTGCTTCCCACAATTTCTGATGGTTCAGAAGTCCCGATATTCGCTGAGCTCTGAGGCACCTCATCTCTTTGGTTAAATATGCTCCAAAATTCCCGTATGCTGGAGGGCTCGGTGCATTTTCGACCTCCCGTTATGCTCTTCGGGTCCCACTGTTTTTATTTGGGGCTCCTGATCGCACCTTTGTGGTACGCCGGCACGAACTTAGGGACTCCGGTATAATTTCTCGGAGTCCCGGCGCGACCTTTCGGGCCCAGGCGCGTGGCTCCGGGGGACCCGACGCCAGTTTTCTGGGCTCGACGCAATTTTTGTTGACTTGCTTTGAATTTTTAAAACTTCGAGATCCGGTCGGATCTTCTGAACCATATTTTTGTGCTCCGCCGTGACTTTTCCAGCTCCGGTCTGATTTTTGTTTCGGGGCCGTACGCGATTTTTGAAGGCATCTGGTGGTATGTGTGGACATTTGTGTCGGAATCTCTCCTTATTTTGAAGGGCTCTGGCTTGATTTTTGTGGCGTCCAGATTATATTTGTGGGGCCATGCTGTGCTTGCAGATGGTAATTTTTGATACTCCGACAATATTTTTTTTTGACTACCGAGAGCGATATCTGGGTGGTTTGGCGCGAGTTCGCGGGGCGCGCTGTACTTAGCTGGGTTCCAGCGCGATTTCGGTGGAGGGCACCAGCGCAAATTTTCGGGGGCCCGGTACGAGTTTTTTGGTGCCCACTATATCCATTTAGAGCCTACTACGCGAATTATGTGGGCCCCGACGCGAACTTATGGGGACCAGCGCGAAATTTTGGAGACCCAAGCGCGATTCTTGGGAGCCGATCACTTCAGGAGGGGGGGGGAGCACTTTCCTCTTTGGTACGCCACTGCGGCTGTTCAGCGGTATATTTTATTTTCCAGCCGATGGCATCCTTCAGAGCAGAAAGGCCCTTAGGATATTTTTTTCGGGACCTGTTCTGGAGTCTACGATGCTCGGGGCGATTCGATAGAGTCCCTTTGGAATTTTTTGTCGAGTTCTATTTGTGTAAGCACCCCGTGCGACAATTTTGGGCCTTGACGCGATTCTTTGGGCTCCAGGTGCGTTTTGTAGGTGCCACAGAACGTTTCTTTTCTGGGGCGCCATGCGTTTTTTTTTTGGGGGGGGAGACTGACGCAATTTTTGTGGTCGCAGAGTGACATTCCGGATAGGAACTGATTCTTGGGAAGCCAGCTGCGACTTGTTCGGATCCAGCGCGACTTCTTGGCCCCCAATACAATTTTCAAGGGTAGCAGCGCGCAATTTTTGGGCATAAATGCGATTTTGGGGGTTCCGTCATCATTTGTTGGGGTCCCTGGCGCGAGTCTTAATGGTCTCGACACTTTTGGTAGCCCAATACGTTTTGGGGGTTTTGGAGGGATTGCTGGGACCACAGAGTGATTTTCCATGTCCTTTTTTCCTTTTTCGCTTTTTCGTGGCCCAGAGTTCAACTTTTGGTTGGTCCCCCAAGGTATTTTTGGAGTCCCGGTGCGACCTGTCGAGCCGCTAGCGTGATTCTTAGGGGTCGGGGCGCTGCGTATTTGCACGCCCAGGTTCAGCGTGATTTTTTTGGGCCTGTCACGAACTTTTTTTGGTCCCCAGCGTGATCTTGAGGGCCAAGGTGCGAACTTTTGAGGCCCCCAGAGTGCTTTTTAGGTGCCCCAGTCCAACATTTTGGAACTCCAGCGCGATGCTCAGGGGGCCCGGCCAGATCTTTTAGGCCACAACGTAATTTTGAGAGGCCTGACCCGTCTTCTGGGGCACCATTGTCATTTTCAGGGGTCCCGGCGACATTTCTTGGACCATCATCGCGATTTACCAGGGGCCCCGACCCGACCTTTTGAGGACCCAGAGTGATTTTCGGGAGCCCCGACGCGACATTTTGGGGACCACAGCGGAATTTTCATGGGGTCCCGGTTCCACGTTTTGGAGCTCCGTCATTTTAGGGCCTCCAATGTGATTTTCAGAGGCCTTGGTGCGATTTTGGGGGCCCAAGCGTCATTTTAAGGGGCTCATGTGCGACATACCGGTGCTCCAATATTATTTTTTTATGTGCTTAAGTGCGATTTTTGAGGGCACCAATGATATTTTCCGGGGACCTCGGTCTCACTTTACGGAATCCGTCATTTTTAGGGTCTTCGGAACGATTTTCGAGCCCCCAATGTGATTCTCAGGGACATTGGGGCGATTTTTGGGTCCCCAGCGTATTTTGCAGGAGCCCCTGCGCGAATTTTTGGGGCCATCAGTATGAGTTTTTGGGCCGGCGCAATTTGTGTGGGCATCAGTGGGATTTTTAGGGAGCCTGGCGCAATTTTTCCTAAGCCCAGCGCGATTCTTAGATGCCCACAATCTGTCAGGGGGGCAACTGCCCCCCCCCCTTCGGTACGCCACTGGTTGGGCTATGTTCTTTGGGCTGTCTTTAGGGGAGTGGATGACATCTCCCCCCGTGAGTTGTCGGAGGGAGCGGATTCCTGTGTACAGCGGATTACGTCCTCTCACTACCCCAGTGAGTGGAGAGTGGCAGCGGAGATCTCTGTGTACATCTCCTCCACATCGAGTGGTCGGAGGGAGAAATATTGTTGTGTACACCTCTCACCCAGTGAGTGGACGGAGGGAACCGAGCCATCCCTGTACACCTCTACCTCAGTGAGTGGAGAGTGGCAGCGGAGATCTGTGCATATCTCCTCCACATTGAGTGGTCGGATATAAATATTTTGTATACACCTCTACCCCAGTGAGTGGACGGGGGGACCGGGGATCTCCGTGTACACCTCTCCCCAGTGCGTGGTCAGTGGGAAGATCTCCGTGTAGACCCTGTTGCAGAATACGTGCTTGCTAGATTAGCACCATCTGCGTGGTTGACGCATCTGGATCATGGACATTGATTGGACCGGACACATGGATCGGCAATTAATGGTTTGGTGCCCACCGCTAGATGTCGGTAAACTCGAGAGTAGATTCGCAAGTGCTTGTCGTACAGGGAATTCTCCATGTGCTTCTAATGCGCATGCGGTGCCGAAACCCTTCATGAGTTGGTAGCGCTGTGTGAGCGGCCAGTTGCCTGCGTGACAGAGGCTGTGGCGGCCGGAGTATGCCGTGGCAACTTCGTTGTCGGGCGTGGTACTGAAATGTGCTCGGTTTGGGAGTTGCCGTTTGTGCCGTTTTGTTAGCGGCCAAGTCAATAGAAGCTACATTTGTCCGACTCGTCTCTCTTCATTCGCAACAGACCTCTCACGGCGAGCGGACAGAGGGATGGAGACCTGTGCGTCGACCTTTTTCCCGTGAAGTGGATTGAGGGCGACGACAGTGCATACCTATCACGGGGAGTGGGCGGAGGGAGGGAGATCTCTGTGTAGACCTCTCTCCCGGTGAGTGGACGGTTGGTTGGTTGTTGGTGTTTGGGGGCGCATCGACTGCGTCGGTCATGCAGTGCCCGGTGAGTGGGCGGAGACCTTTGTGTAGACCTCTCTCCCGGGAAGTGGACGAAGGGAACAATTTTAATTTTCTGACACCGCTGCCCGAACACCAACAGTTAACACCGGACATCGCCCAGTCTGGCCAGCCAACGTCCCGTCCCGTCCCGCCCGCCAGTCACAACAGTCGCATCACGAACACTTTCTCACCGTGTTCTATTTTCAACAACCGCTTTTGACGCAAACCGAGTGCACGCCCGCGATGACGAATCGACACGAAATCGACGCGCTGCCACCACGCGAGCGCACAGCACACACGCACCAACGAACAACACAAGCGCCGCCACATGAATCGACTACCTGAGGTAACGACGTGTCGACGGTAGGCAATTGACACAATTGCATGCAATCGCATCTCAATCGTATAACGGAACATGGACGCAGCGTACCGTACTCATTGCGTACGGTGTCAGTCGTAACAGGCATTGTGTCCAATAGGTTATAGGAGAATAATTAACTGTGCTTGTAGAGCTCAACCATAAATGCAATCCAAAATTACAGTCGCAAGTCTAGACAGGCGTCCAAACAAACGACCGAGTTCCCCACAGCGCTAAATCGCCAACGGGTCTCCGTGCACCCCAGTAGCGCCACCTATGCATTGGCGGGCGACGGCAGCGCCATCTTACGCATCAAATCTCGCAAGAAAGGTACGGCGCTACCGTGAGTGCCGCGAACCACAGGCGTACGTGCGCTTGTTCCAGATCTGAAAGCGTCGTTGTTCACCATCCACTCGGTCAGCTAGCGTGGTCCCCGGACGCGCAGGACGTGGACCAGCACACGCGTCAGCGGCACAATCGACCAGGCAGCCAGCTGAGCCGGACGCTCGTCGATCCGCCGCGGCGGCGGCCGCGCGCCCGTCAACAAACTCGGCCGCCACGCGGCCGGCCTAGCCGGCCCAGTTGGACCCGAAGCCGTAGTCCGAGTCGGAGTCCTCGCCGGCGGCCGGCGCGGCCGACTCGGCCGGCTCGGTGGCGAGCGCGCCGAGCGAGCCGGCGGCCGGGCCGAGCCGGTGCTGGTGGTCGAGGCGCGGCGCCAGGTCGGCCTCGGAGCGGCGGCGCGGGTCGGGCGCCGGCGCGCCGTCGGCCGGCATCGGCAGGCCGCCGCCCGGCTGCAGGATCGGCGCCGAGATGCGCGACTTGAGGCTCTGGAAGTCCTGCGGCTTCTTCGACCGGCGCTTCTTGATGCTGAACTTGGGCGGCGGCATCAGGTCGCGGTCCGCCTGCAAGCGACAGGGATGTCAGCTGCGCACACAGGGCGCGATGGTCCGGGGAGCAGCAAATGGGGGTGGGGGGGTGGGGGGTGGGGGCATGTGGTCCGATACCATCCCGTGGGCTGCGAAATGTAAATCATCGTTCGTTGCGAGACAGGCAGCCGCGACGTCAATAAAACAAACATATCGGCACATTGTCCTCGAACTTCTATCTCAAGGTGCACCATGTGCATGTATGAGCATCGAAACCTTCGCTAAGATTTGCAAAGTGATCGATCTGAATGATTTATGCCTTAATAATTCTGAGCAGTTCGGAAACTGAGATGTTAAGATAGCCTGGTCACGAAACGTAAAGCGTCTGCCGAGTTTTGTTTTAATGACAAAGAAGCAACAACGTTTTGCATGGTAGGCCATCACGGAAAACTTAGACATTACCATAACAGAACACTTTTACCAACTGCAGCATCACATGAGAAACTACAGCATGATATACTGTGTTTGGGGAACATTACCATCTCGTCACATTTCCGTTAGTAATCAGTTGTGGCGCCACCATTAAGTGACTGTTTTAATGGAAATTAAAAGGCCAAGGACGGCGCCGGGCTAGTAAAAATGGGTAATGACCGAGCAATTAGTATTTCTTCTTCAATGAATATATATGGTTATCTGCAGAGTTCTCACAAGTGCACTTCAGCAGTGGTATTTTAAAATCAAAATGCTTAGTTATATAAATATATATATATATATATATATATATATATCCGCCCACATGCATCGCATGCGTCTTCCCGTGTTTATTAGCCTCAGTACTCCAAATTCACCTCCGCTGGAGGACGATACTCCTGGTTGTCCATCAACAAGCCTAAGCTATCGAGCAAATTCATTGATATCGTTGGTTAATACGGTGAGAAAGTCTCGGACATGGAAGGCCAGGTTCGGTGACGGGAAATGGAAGTGAAAGCGGGGTTTTCCGCTGTAGGAATTCCTCACATGAATGTAAAGCTGGGGCATATAAGCATAACAGCGGTGTTGTGTGGTGCATGGCATTTGGTGTGATGGGTAGGAGGATATATATATATATATATATATATATATATATATATATATATATATATATATATATGTATATATGTATATATTCATTCACGGCAGGTCTCACGTCATTCATGGCGGGTCTCACGTCATTCATGACGGGCATCACGTCATTCACGGCGGGTCTCACGTCATTCACGGCAGGTCTCACGTCTTCACGGCAGGTCTCACGTCATTCATGGTGGGTCTCACGTCATTCATGGCGGGTCTCACGTCATTCATGGTGGGTCTCACGTCATTCAAGGCGGTCTCACGTCATTCATGGCGGGTCTCACGTCATTCACGGCGGGTCTCACGCCATTCACGCTGTCCGACGACTCCCAGCCGCGATTGAGTCGGTCGCCCATGCTGAGTCCCGAGTTGAGCAGACTGTTGAACGCCTCGGTCGTCTTCTTCACCCTCACGTTCAGCGAGCCGATCCGCAGGAAACTGTTGTCAGACTTCTCTGCGGGCGGAAGGTAGTCGGTCCACGTGACAGCGGAGAACAAATAGTGCCCGCCACAACCCGGCCAATTTCATTTTAATTGCATGTTAACTACTATATAGCCGGACAAAACACAACGTTCGGATGCGTCAGAATACAACGGGTTCGTTAGATAATGAATACGTGGGATGGGAGTCGACATCCTGACATCCCAGGACGTGTGAGCAGCATGGCTAGTGGAAAGAACTGCTGCCGTCGTTAATGGCGTGACGCAAAATAAACCCAGGTCATCTGGACAACGTATTTTCAATGGACATGCCGGCAGTATTTTGGTTCTTGCGCATATTTCTATACATGGGCGAACGTTTTCCTGGCGAAGGAGATATTCCGAGCAATTGGGCTCGTCCACATCGCATTGAACTATCTTCAATCCGAGATTTCCCCTCACCGATGACATGGCCATCTCCAGGGCCAGCTGGGCCTGTAGATGGCCATGCGATGATCCACACCACCGGGTGCCCCGAAACACATCCAGCCACAGGGGCAGATCCACATCACTGGGCTCCCCGAAACATATCCAGCCACAGGGGCAGATCATGGCTATCTCCAGTGCCAGCTGCAAACCACCGGGTGCCCGAAACATTTCCAGGGGCAGATCCACATCACTGGGTTCCCAGAAACATATCCAGCCACAGGGGCAGATGCATGGCTATGTCTAGGACCAGCTCCACATCACTGAGTTCCCCAAAACACGTCCAGCCACTTGGCCATCTCCAGGGCCAGGGCCACACCGCTGGATGCCCCGAAACATATCCAGTCACTTGGCCATCTCCAGGGCCAGGGCCACACCGCTGGATTCCCCGAAACACATCCAGCCACTTGGCCATCTCCAGGGCCAGGGCCACACCGCTGGATGCCCCGAAACATATCCAGCCACAGGGGCAGATCACGGCCACCTCTAGTGCAAACTCCACATCACTGGGCTCTCCGAAACACATCCAGCCACAGGGGCAGATCACGGCCATCTCTAGTGCAAACTCCACATCACTGGACTCTCCGAAACACATCCAGCCACAGGGGCAGCTCCGTGGAGACGGAAAGAGCACGCGTCGGTTGATTCATGGAGCTGGTCGGTGTGGCCATCTCTCGGGGCCACTCACGGTGTGGCCATCTCTCGGGGCCACTCACGGTGTGGCCATCTCTCGGGGCCACTCTCGGTGTGGCCATCTCTCGGGGCCACTCTCGGTGTGGCCATCTCCCGGGGCCACCTGCACTGCCAGCACGGCTCCGGCTATATTTCACACTCGCATCACTCACACTCACACTCACACCCGCATGACGCGCCCCATGGGTGCTGACGTTTCACACCCGCATGACGCACCCCATGGGTGCTGACGTTTCACACCCGCGTGACGCACCCCATGGGTGCTGACCCAGCAGGCCTCTCCAGTCCGACCTAAGCAAACCACAACCACTTTCGGAGATGCAGCAAATGTGAGCCGTCCCGAGCCACCGCATTGTCGTGTAAAACATCTCGACGAAGCAGATAGTTTAGTTTGTTTCCTTGGCTAGAATTAGTGGTATGTGTCATCAAGCCATGTGCAAACCGCATTGAAAAAAGGCTCGTTGTGGTGAGTTTTCGTCATACAAATAATCATGCACCCCCCCCGAAATAAATGCACTCATTGCATTACCGGATGAAGAGCCATACTTCACTAGCAATCACTGTTATCAAGCTATCCAGCTAGTTCTGCCCTAGCAAGCCAGTGATGTGGTAATGGTACGTGCCGCCTTTATAGCATATACTTCTATTATCTCTCACAGCCAGTTGCGTACATAGTATTTGCGTCAGGGGAGGCAAACGGATTTGAAGTGAGTCTATCCCCATTAAAAAGTCACTGGATTTGGACGTGTGCTTTTTCCAAACGGACCCGTGTTTATTGTTTATTCAAATAATTAGTGCCAACATAATTGCCACGTTGAACGGGCCAAACCTACCGCGATTGTTTGTCACCGGATTTCAACACCCTCACCCCTGTTCAAACATTTCTATCTGGCATCCCTTCATAAATTAGCTTATACTGCTGAAAGTACACGTGCATAAAACACTTCAAAATCAATAATTTCCATATTTCCCGCATTGCAGCCCGTAACGCCCGGTTGTTAGTTAGCTTAATTATTTGGGCTTTAGGGCGCTTCGACCAGTGTTGATCATTCGCGCCCATAACGCCCGGTTGTCACCACGCCAGCGTTTGTTAACGTGTACACCTGCCTAGCGCATTCGGCGCCTTCGCCACACTTCGTGCGATTCTGCGGCTTCTGTTAGGCATTCTATGTGTTGCTAATTGCTGTCATATGATAGTCGTGTGCCATACCTTAAGTCATGGCATGCTTCGTATGGGGTTTCGCTGGGAAAATTTGAGGAATTGTATTCGAAGATCCCTGGGAAAATTAGATGAATCCAATTCGAAAACTATTGTGAAAATATGATAAATTCAGGTCAAAGACCATTTATATTTTCCCAACATTTTCTAGTGGAGAAAAAATATGGATACCCCGCTGGGCTTTGACGTACCTCATCTTCTTTTTGTTCAATATGATCCCAGATTGGCTACCAAACTGAGGCGCTGATTCGGCGTATTATTCGCCAGTTGCGTTTTTTTGTTTCGTCTACTGATAGATTTTAGGGCCTCAGCGCATTTTTGAGATCCCGGGACGCAATATGGTTTTGATCGTGTGTGGATCTATGGTGTTTTTGAGGCACAGATGCGTTTTCGAAGGCCCGATGTGTTTAGTTAGTGCCGGGCGCGTCTTTTTTTCAGGGCCATTTTGCTGTTTTCGGGCCCAGCCTGTTTTTGGGGCATTTACGCTATCTCTGCGTCTCGGTGTTTTTTTTTTAGTGCTCCCGGTGTGTATATTTAGGGCCCAGCGCATATGTTAAAACCCTGTCGCCTTTCCGAGACAATGCGTTTTGAAGAGCCCTATTGTGTTTATTTGGGGCTCCAAATACAGCTTTTTGTGGCTCCAGCACGATTTTTTGGGGCCCGGCTGTAATTTCTCGGGCGCCCGGCAAGACTATCTGGGCCCAGGCGCGAGATCCCGGGGCTCCGATGAGAGATTTCTGGGCTCGATTATATTTTTTTCGAGACCTCTTCTGAATTGGTAGGGCCCCGGAGCCATGTGTGTGCCTTGTCGTGCTTGTTCGGGCCCGATACGTTTTTTTCGGGGCCCTACGCGATTTTTGGGGCCCTCTTGCGCGATGTGCGTAGCCCCAGAGCGATTGTATGTGCCCGGCCATTTATTTTTCCGCATTTCTGCTTATTTTATGGTGCCCGGGCTTCATGTCTCCGGGCCACGATGTGTTTTGGGGTTTTGGGGTTGTGTATATTTGTACTCCGCGACGAAGATTTTTGGGGGCTCCAGTGCGATTCTCCGGGGCCTCGGCGCGAGCATTCCGACACAGGCGCTAGTTATCGGGGCCCCAACGTCATTCTTCGGTACCTCTTCTGATTTTCTTTTTGGAGCCAGGGTCACTTTTCGGAGATCCGGAGTAGGATGGATTTCGGCGCGTTTTCGAATAAGCTGACCGGTTGAGCCAGAGCGGCCTGCCTTGTCTGGCGTATCAATTGGTCTCAGCAGCTGTAATCGGATGAAGAGCGCTGCACGAATGCTGTCATAAAGATAAACATCCCACGATTTACAGAACTAATTACCTACTGTTTAGCCATCCGCACGCTGGGATGCCAGAATCGGATGATACCATGGCAGTGATCAAATATTCGTGAAATAGGGTGGAATATACCACTTTCTAAACACTGAATTGACATTCCTTCCAACGAAGTATCAACATCATGCTTTGAGATGAGTCTTTATGAAGTCTTAATATCAAATTTCTAGCATAATTTTGTTGATAAGCTTCATGCTTATCAACATTGTGAATTGTGATGCACAAACATCACTTAACACAATTCCATGTTAGAGGATTATCTACGATGTGGGCTGTTACACCACATCAGTTGATAAGGATGGGCATTTTGTATCTCTGTCGTGAAACTAATTATCCCTAAATTAGTTGTCTCAAAATATACAAAAGATGTGCATGCATGAGTATGCGGCTGGATGAAATTTGTGCTTGAAGAACTTTTATGTTATGCTACGGACATTGTTTCCACGGCGAATTTCGACATCCAACTGCACCCGTTTCGACATCCCACACCTAACGAAACACCATTACTTTAGCACTGCACCATGGTCCCGTGAATCACAGTGGCTTACAGGTTAAAGTTGAAACAGGCCGAGACTGCACGGCGTAGATATTTACACACAACACTATGCATGACACTTTGTTAGTCGGAGTTGAATGCCTCATTACTTCACAATATCGCTGTATTCAGCCCTTCGTGAACCAGTATCGAAAAGCCCAACGCAACCTCTGAAAGTGCATTGGGTTTGTAACAGGAGTGGCGGAATCTATAAGGCTAAGTTCGGCCACCTCCTAAGGGCGCACCTCTCAAGCTGGACTTGAGCTGGCGACATTACTTAACATTAGCTTTTCTTCGTTGACCTTGACTGCACAAAAGGTAGTTTGTGTGTAGCTCCATAAGTCATCTACACCGCCGTTAAGTCCGGATAAAACCCGTCTCCTGAAATGCCTGCAAGTCCTTCCCTTATGCTGAAGGAGTCCTGCAACACGAGTTTAGGGACTTCCCAGTCGTTGTAAGGCACCCCTGCAGTTTGCAGAGGGGCAACCCATCCTTGGTAGGGGCATTTCCACAGTCTGTAGATTGGGGCATCTCAGTCGTTGCAGTGGAACCCCTGCAATCTGCAGAGGGGCACCCCAGCAGGTGGAAGGGCAATCCTGCAGTATGCAGAGTGGCACCCCAGCAGTTGTAGGGATACAGCAGCCATGACAAAAATATGTTCCGTGAAGGTGTTATAGGCATCTAGGTAATGGGAACCAGTCATCTCAGTCACGTAAGAAACAGTCATCTCAAGTGAGATGGCATCCCTCTGGCGTCGGCCCCGAAAAATAATCCTGGCCGCGTCACTGCTTAAATTACAGTTTAAAATCAGGACCGAGAGTAGATCAGTCGACTTTAAATGTGACCTGGGCATCTAATCCCCTCACTTAGTTCTCATTATCTAGCGCTGTTGATTGCTACAAGCGAACGGCATGCGCGATTGGTTCGCCGCATTCTCATTTCGCTAACAGGAGCGCACGCAGCCATCCTTTCTGTACGGAGCGGCGATTAGCGTCAGAAGGAATGAGAAAACGTCGCAAAATGGTGACGGAAAACCTTCAACGTCCTCGCTAACGGCAAGCACTCGTCTTGAGTAAAATCCTGTGCAACACCTAGTGGGTGACTAAATGAAAAACAGCATTGGAATTGCGCACACACACACACACACACACACAAATCACAGCGAGCGAGCATCCGACGCAGCTATGCACGCCGCGGCTGCCACAGCGTCTACCACGGCGCCTGGCACGACATCACAGCGACGTCTTGACAGTGCATTCGATTAGCCAGTTACGACACACTAAGATGCGCCACTTGACTCTAATTTCGTCCGTCCGGCGATGCCAGTTCAAATTAACTCCGCGCGCTGACGGCGTTAATCAACGCCCGCCGCCTCCCGGTCGGGAGAGAATTAATTCGGAGACGGAGCGCGGCGGCGGCACGTGTGGCAGGAGGGGCGCGACGCACGGCGCAGGAACCAAAACACAGACCGGCTGCGTGTGTGGAAGGCAACACAACGACCGAGACCGTCACGCCGCCAAGTGAGCCGAATATCGCACTGCTGCCGAATATCGCACTGCTGCCGAATATCGCACTGCTGACCGAGGCGTATCACGAGATTTCGATGAGGGAGCGACGTTTATCCGATGGGCGCAACACGTCCTGAGGGCGCCACTTCCATGTGGCGACAAGGATGCCATGTGACGTTTTTTAAACTCGCACTGCGTGGCACGAGTAAATTCTAAATTTATATCCGCCAGCGAATTATGTGCCTTTTCAAAATATTGGTCACACGCTTAGCTCTTCTTCAGGGTCGACTTAGGGCACATTCGATGCCCTAAATCGCTATCGATTGAGCTCAAGGCCCCAGGGGACAATTGGCTGTTGATTAGTTGGTTGGTTGGTTATTGGTTTAACGTGACAGTTGAGTCTGTAGCGTCGCCAACTCTCACGCCGATTGGTCGCGGGCGAAGAGTAGCGACAGGTGAGACTCGAACCCACAACCTTTCGATTGTGAGACAGCATCTTCCCCTGACACTCGTCCCCGGGGGGACAATTGGCACCAAGTACTGGTGACAGGAGCGCCTCTGGTATCCTTTTGTCAGCCTCTTTTTCTCTGTCTTGTCTCTTGTCTCTATGTCTCTTGTCTCTTGTTCTATGTCTCATGTCTCTTGTCTCTTGTCTCTATGTCTCTATGTCTCTATGTCTCTATGTCTCTATGTCTCTATGTCTCTCTCTCTCTCTCTCTCTCTCTCTCTCTCTCTCTCTCTCTCTCTCTCTCTCTCTCTCTCTCTCTCTCTCTCTCTCTCTCTCTCCCTCTCCCTCTCCCTCTCTCTATTTGTCAGGGGAACACATTGAACTGTCCACGCCGTTGAAACAAACACGTCGTTGTGACAGGGGTGCTATCACAGCAAACGTGCCGCTGCAGCATGGGTGCTGGTGCACAAGGAAGTGCCACAGCAACAGAGACAGGAGTGCAGCTTCTCAAAAACGTACAGGTGGCTAAAACAGTGACTGATCCAGGAAGTCGCCAAGGAGTGGTCATCACAATTGGAGAGTGCGAACCTCCCACCAAAATAAAATAAATTTAGCCGACACACGCTGCGGTACACCGGCCGCCGACGGCTACAGCAGCTGCCCATTAGCCCGTGCAAACACGCGCCCACCACGATACGGCCCAATTGTCACTGCACCGACAGGACGTCGCGCGCCCACACAGCTTTATAACTGCGCGCCCACACAGCTTCATAACTGCGCGTCTTAATGAATTGGTCCATACCTGTCCGCCGTGTGCCATACACTGCTCGTGTTCGCTGACGACACGTCCGTCCATACGTGTCTGCCGTGTGCTGCCGTGTCCACTGCTCGTGTTCGCTGACGACACGTCCGTCCATACGTGTCTACCGTGTACTGACGTGTCCACTGACCGTGTTCGCTTGTGATAGGTATTGAGGACCAGGAGGCGGCGTGTCGCTTGTGGTTTTACGGCGCATCGACTGTTGGTTTACATAGCGTCGCCAATCTCCTACGCCGACTGGTCGCTGGCGAAGAGCAGCACGAGGTGGGACTCGAACCCGCAGCTTCCTGGTTAGGAGACGGTCACCTTGTCCCTAGGCTACTCTCGCCCGGCGTGGCATACGTGACAAACTGTCCTGACGCGTGGAGCTGCGTGAGCTGTGTTGGTACCCGCGACCCGATGAATCAACTGTCGGTAGGGTTGTCGTCGAGGCGTGACGGGGCACAGCGAGCCGGCACGCCACCGACGCTATCGCTGCGTCAGGTGTTTGCACTGTACCCACGCAGCACGTGTCTTCCTTGATGAAGCGATCGTCAAGTCGTCGGCGGTCCAGAGCACCATCGCGTTGCTCGGCCGGCCGCCAGCTGAACAGCGGGAGCTGCAGCGCACCGACCGGCAACGGCCCTCACACACGACCGCAACGGCCGACAGGTTGGTCGGTTGGTTGGTTTTACGACACGTCGACTGTTGAGTCGTATAGCGTCGCCAATCTCACGCCGATTGGTCGGGCGAGAAGTGAGACTCGACCGCAATTTTTCTCTAGACCACTCGTCACCGGCAACAGCTGACAGCACACAGACCGGCAACAGCCCTCAACACACTGACCGGCAACAGCCGACAGCACACCGACCGGCAACAGCCCTCAACACACCGACCGGCAACAGCCGACAGCGCACCGACCGGCAACAGCCAACAGCATACACCGACCGGCAACAGCCGACAGCACACCGACCGGCAACAGCCGACAGCACACCGACCGGCAACAGCCGACAGCACACCGACCGGCAACAGCCGACAGCACACCGCGCCGGCCGAGGCGAGACGACCTCAGTCGGCTTACTGACGTCATCCGCTGTTGTGATCACGTCCGGAAGCACGCTGACGGAGGTGTTTGGGAGCCGTCGGTGAACACGCTGCGGAAAAACGCCAGTGCACTCAGCGAGTGGGCGAAAAACCGCACACGTCGGAGCCGGACGCCTTCACGAGCGCAGTCGACCAGCCGCGTCACCGGCCCGGCCGTGTCACCCGGGACACAGGGAGCGTCGGCTGTCAGCATGGTCAGCATGGCTGTCAGCATGGCTGTCAGCATGGCTGTCAGCATGGCTGTCAGCATGGCTGTCAGCATGGCTGTCAGCATGGCGGTCAGCATGGCGGTCAGCAGGCCGCCGCCGCTGCTGGCGCTCACGCGTGTCGACGATCCCTGTGTCCCGATGCTGGCCAGCGCCAGCCGACAGGAACACACCGACAGACGCCAACCAACAGGAACACACCGACGGGCGCCAGCCGACAGGAACACATCGACAGGCGCCAACCAACAGGAACACACCGACAGGCGCCAACCAACAGGAACACACCGACAGGCGCCAACCAACAGGAACACACCGACAGGCGCCGGCGCGAGGCCGTGACCTGGCGCACACACGTGGCGACGCCGGCCGGCGCCAGCCGACAGCAGCACACCGACAGGCGTCGGCGGCCGCCGGACGGCTACAGACGGACGGACACGGCCGGTCGTGTCGGCCCCTTCCGGCTGCAGGCGCGCACGTGCGGCCCCGCCCGTCAGCCGCCGACGGTGCCACAACAAACCGGCCGGCCGGGCCCGCCGCGCCGCCAACACTGACCGCGCCGGGGTCACTGCCAGTGTCGAGGTCACTGCCAGTGTCGAGGTCATTGCCAGTGTCGAGGTCACTGCCAGTGTCGAGGTCACTGCCAGTGTCGAGGTCACTGGCCGGCCGACGTCACCGACAGGGCAAGGCGAATGGAGCCCGGAGCGCGCGAGTTACCGAACGTGAAAATAGCTGTCAAACGTTTCGCTGAATACCGAGCTTTAGTTCAATACTGAGCACTACGAAATAAGCCCAAAGTCAATATTTAAACCAAGACTCCCTCTTAAACCATGGTGTTTCTGTCTCCCGTCAATGAATATTCATACCACTGAGTGCATGTTGCATCCGTGTACCGATTAGTTTTCTTCACCATGTTTCACTCACCTGTGTGTGTGTGTTATTATGCTCGGGCATCTAAGCCCCACCGCGTGAACTCGTGCATCATAGAAATGTTACTCATGATGAAAATGTATACTGAATGTTGTCCTGACCTGATTTATCGGAATATATGTGCGACATACATACGTGCACCGCCAGTGTCGGGGCCACTGCCAGTGTCTGGGTCACTGCCAGGACTACGGTCAATGCCAGTATCTGAGTCACTGCAGGACTAGATCATTGCTAGCCTCTGATCACTGGTACGCGGAGGTGGCGGACACTGTTGTTCGTGGTAACGGTCCAACACGAGGTCACTGGTGCTAGGGGGACATTTCATCATGCGATTACCGTCCGAGGGGGCAGCTGCAAGTAGGAGGAAGTAAGCACATCGGTGAAAGTCATTGTTGACATAGCAAGAAGACAAGCACCTGAGCGTCAAGTGAGGAACGAAATGGGCCAACAATATGTCTGTTCTTCCCCAGATTTCTCTCACGTCTACGAGACCCAGGTGCACACAGGACTGAGATAAGAGCAGTGCTGTGTGACAAATGTGATCAGAACGACTCAGGGATTCCATTTGATCACAGAACATTCAATTTTCTGCGCATCCCCGTTACGCGCCATATGATTAATTTAATTCTAGCCCATCAACGCAACATTACATTCGCCTGGTGTTTGCCAGTGCACGGGCTACGCCGGGGTAATCCAGATCAGCTTTGACCAATCGTCAACTATGAACATCTGGCGGGCTATCGTCAACTTATCGTCAACTATGAACACGGGACTCTAACCCACACATTCTGCTACAGACAGCCCACAAACACTGAGCACTACACTGGCATTAACCCATGAATATATTAGGTGCGTGAGTGAACTTGTGTGCAGAAAATTGACCGGCACTTACCGGCAGTCCTCTTCTTTTTGATCTCTGAAAATGAGAAAACTGCACTTAGTACAATTATCAAACGCGGCATCGCATACACAATTCGCTGGGTAAGAAATGGCTGCAGTTTGAATCATGTTAGTCAGCAAGGTGACATGCTTTTTGACGGGCTACAGTGACGGGTACAGGCGAACAGCACAGCGCCTTGAACAGCCCACGGTGAACAATAACCGTGTCTTTTATGGCCCGCATTAAGACAGGCATTCAGCTCACATACTAAGCCATCTAATTTAACACCACAGACACACGAAACTCTTAACCAACTAGGCATGCCATACCACACCATGGTGCTGATACAACTATAAATGAAATAAAATGAACCAACGTGTTGTTAGTGAAACGACGTACCTGTTAGTGAAATGTTTCCATTCTCCAAAGTGCAGCGGTGTTAGGCCGTCACCAGTCACCAAGCATGCAATGTGCAAAGGGCGGGCGGAAGCACCGGCCACCGAGGATGTCCCGAACGTACATACTCTAGATGTTAGACGGGGCAACATATATTGAAGCAAATGAAGGTCACCGACGGGCTCGAACATAAGTCTGGCAAATAAGGACAATAATGCTGTAAATAAACCCATCCACATCAACTATAATGTACGCATTGGAGCCAAAATGTAGTTGCATGCGCTCTATCGAAGTTCCAAAATCGATCGCCAGTGTTGTTTAAATATACACCTTTTAATTCGACGTACAAGGTGATGCAAGAAACCCTGTACCATTCAAATAAACAGTGAGCATGCATCCAGTGAGGAAACATGGACATTAGATTGTCCTTGATGTCAGGGGTTAGCATCAAACTACACAATGTCTGCGAACCATAACGGTAGAACAAAACTATCGAGGAAATGCTGGGTGCATGGACACGCTCATCATGCTCATCATGCTCAATCATAATGGAAGAACAAAACCAGTGCGGAAATACGGGGTACGGGGTACATGGACATGTCGACATCATGCTCAATCATAATCAGGTAAAATATGGAGTAGGTATTATTCGCAGCAGAGCATAGTTGCCAAGCTGCTGCGGACACCGAATACTGATTGCATGAAGAACAGGGGAAAAACAAAAGCATGGAGAACATAAGGGAAGCTTTGGTTACTATCACATCAGCATACGAATGCGCTCATTTTGCACGCATGTTACTTCGAGCACCATGCGTAACAACGGAATAACAGGAAATCACGCAGGCGGTTACTCGGAAAACAATCAACATAAGCATCCGATCTCAGTAAAGTAATCTCACGTCTATCAGAAAAGCGCTCCACATCACACAAAGCATCCTAGAGACAGAACCATAAAAACACAACACATGCTAGAAGCTTCACATAGCAGAGCCTTGTGGCTTGTTGCGACAACGCAAACCGTCCATATGGGCGGCAGCATCGATTAAAATATAGTATTTTACGATTCGCAATGTTAACAGCTAAAAAAACACACCGCTATGATTTCACAACGGAAGCTTCGGGCATGCACTCGTTGTGAACATCGGTTGGCTGTCTCGCCTGTCATTGCAGCCGAATCTCCATGGCGAGTACACAATTTCCCGGTCAAATCACAAAGCGAAACGTTCGCTGACGACGCCTGGCCTCGCTCGACGGTTCTCCGCCGTCGACACGACGGCGGCGAGCTCTCCGCCACATCACATCGCGTGGGCCGCTCACATCCGAGCCGGACCGACAGCCCAGCCCGAGCTCAGGCCAGTCGCCGGCTCACTCACACTCGTGCTCGGCCAACGTGGCCGGCAGCCCAGCCCGAGCTCAGGTCAGGCGCCGACTCACTCACACTCGTGCTCGGCCAACGTGGCCGGCAGCGAGGTGCGCGGTCCGCCGCCGCGGTCGCGCAGCGCCGGCCGCACGCCGCGGAAACTGTCGCGCAGCGCGCCGCGCCAGCCACCGCCGCCCTGATGGCTGCGCGGCCGCGCTCGCGCCGCCAGCCGGTAGCCGCCGCCGCCCACACCACGACGCCGCTCCAGGTGGCCAGGTGACGGCAGCGGCAGCGGCCGCGGCGGCGGCGGCGGCCACACCACCCGGCCGCGGTCTGCGCCGGCCGGCGGCGGGGGCGGCGCAGCGGCCGCCGCGTACTTACTGCGGAACGCCTCCGACGACAGGGTGGTCTCCTCGCGCACCATGTACTGGCGCGGCTTCTTGCCGCTGTAGTCGCGCAGGTTCTGGTCGGCACCTGCGGCAATACCGGCGCAGCCGTCAGCTGACCGACGTCCGGGTGGTGGCTCACTTGAATCACATGCAAATATGACCTTTTTACATTGCCAATACAGCTCACCATGGTCGATAGATTATGGCAACGAAATTAATACCTAGGAAATTACTGCTTCCGATAAATACCATGGTTCATGCTGAAACTTAGTCGAAAGTGTACAGAAGCAAAATCACAATATAATGGAGATATGTCGGCCAGAGTAGGTGAAATTTACTCATTTCAATGCAACTTTTTTCATTTCTACTTTCGAGAGGCTTGTACAATACGGCTAAAGTTAGCATTGGAAACATTGGAAGGTATACTGCTCATTTTAGTACTTCCAACCGTTAACACTCAGGAAGCCACCTCTGGAAATGGTGACCTTGGTACTAGCAGGTGGGACCAGCGAGTGTGAGACATCTCAGCTGCCTGTGATGACTCCACCAAGCCACCAAATGGTGACCTTGGTGGGTGGGGCCAGCGGGTGTGAGACATCTCAGCTGCCTGTGATGACTCCACCAAGCCACCAAATGGTGACCTTGGTGGGTGTGACCAGCGGGTGTGAGACATCTCAGCTGCCTGTGATGACTCCACCAAGCCACCAAATGGTGACCTTGGTGGGTGGGGCCAGCGGGTGTGAGACATCTCAGCTGCCTTGATGACTCCACCAAGCCACCAAATGGTGACCTTGGTGGGTGGGGCCAGCGGGTGTGAGACATCTCAGCTGCCTGTGATGACTCCACCAAGCCACCAAATGGTGACCGTGGGGGTGTGACCAGCGAGTGTGAGACGTCTCGGCTGCCTGTGATGACTCCACCAAGCCACCAAATGGTGACCTTGGTGGGTGTGACCAGCGAGTGTGAGACGTCTCGGCTGCCTGTGATGACTCCACCAAGCCACCAAATGGTGACCTAGGTGGGTGTGACCAGCGAGTGTGAGACGTCTCGGCTGCCTGTGATGACTCCACCAAGCCACCAAATGGTGACCTTGGTGGGTGTGACCAGCGAGTGTGAGACATCTCAGCTGCCTGTGATGACTCCACCAAGCCGCCAAATGGTGACCTTGGTGGGTGGGGCCAGCGGGTGTGAGACATCTCAGCTGCCTGTGATGACTCCACCAAGCCACCAAATGGTGACCTTGGTGGGTGTGACCAGCGGGTGTGAGACATCTCAGCTGCCTGTGATGACTCCACCAAGCCACCAAATGGTGACCTTGGTGGGTGGGGCCAGCGGGTGTGAGACATCTCAGCTGCCTGTGATGACTCCACCAAGCCACCAAATGGTGACCTTGGTGGGTGGGGCCAGCGGGTGTGAGACATCTCAGCTGCCTGTGATGACTCCACCAAGCCACCAAATGGTGACCGTGGGGGGTGTGACCAGCGAGTGTGAGACGTCTCGGCTGCCTGTGATGACTCCACCAAGCCACCAAATGGTGACCTTGGTGGGTGTGACCAGCGAGTGTGAGACGTCTCGGCTGCCTGTGATGACTCCACCAAGCCACCAAATGGTGACCTTGGTGGGTGTGGCCAGCGGGTGTGAGACATCTCAGCTGCCTGTGATGACTCCACCAAGCCACCAAATGGTGACCTTGGTGGGTGTGACCAGCGGGTGTGAGACATCTCAGCTGCCTGTGATGACTCCACCAAGCCACCAAATGGTGACCTTGGTGGGTGGGGCCAGCGGGTGTGAGACATCTCAGCTGCCTGTGATGACTCCACCAAGCCACCAAATGGTGACCTTGGTGGGTGTGGCCAGCGGGTGTGAGACATCTCAGCTGCCTGTGATGACTCCACCAAGCCACCAAATGGTGACCGTGGGGGGTGTGACCAGCGAGTGTGAGACATCTCAGCTGCCTGTGATGACTCCACCAAGCCACCAAATGGTGACCTTGGTGGGTGTGACCAGCGAGTGTGAGACATCTCAGCTGCCTGTGATGACTCCACCAAGCCACCAAATGGTGACCTTGGTGGGTGTGACCAGCGAGTGTGAGACATCTCAGCTGCCTGTGATGATTCCACCAAGCCACCAAATGGTGACCTTGGTGGGTGTGACCAGCGAGTGTGAGACATCTCAGCTGCCTGTGATGACTCCACCAAGCCACCAAATGGTGACCTTGGTGGGTGTGACCAGCGAGTGTGAGACATCTCAGCTGCCTGTGATGACTCCACCAAGCCACCAAATGGTGACCTTGGTGGGTGTGACCAGCGAGTGTGAGACATCTCAGCTGCCTATGATGACTCCACCAAGCCACCAAATGGTGACCTTGGTGGGTGTGACCAGCGAGTGTGAGACATCTCAGCTGCCTGTGATGACTCCACCAGGCCACCAAATGGTGACCTTGGTGGGTGGGGCCAGCGAGTGTGAGACATCTCAGCTGCCTGTGATGACTCCACCAAGCCACCAAATGGTGACCTTGGTGGGTGTGGCCAGCGGGTGTGAGACATCTCAGCTGCCTGTGATGACTCCACCAAGCCACCAAATGCCATACGGTAATCCACAGCGAAACCATCGGTGGCGTGGAAGGTCAACAGCCAATCACCGCGAGCGGCACACACGGCGCTCGACATTGCCACGGCTGGCGTGACTAAAACCACCTTCCTGAAACCCGCCTGTGAAGGACCGCGCGCGAGATCTAGGCTGGTCAGCTATGTGGGCACAGACAGCAGCGTGGCTAGCGCACGTTACGTTCAAACGCGTGGTGTCACCAGTCACAGCAGCACAGCGCCAGGTCTAACAGCCGTCCGCCCAGCGTAGCCGCGCTAGTGGATCGGCCACTGTCTGCCAACAGCGGCCACCATTGCACCTTGCGCTCACTAAACTAACACGGTCTACTCATCCAACATGCAACAGCGCCGAAATTCCCACTTGGGAGACTAAACAAACGCGCCACCAACTTGTCGTCGCCACAGACGAGCCGGCTGGCGACAAATTCGCCAGACAGCCGTCGTGCCGCCGCCGCCGCCGCCGCCGCTTCCCCGCACATCCCCGGCTGCCCGTAACACACGCCCGTCGCCTCCGGGAATGTCCTCAGGCCACGAGGTCAGCTCGCATCCCGCCCGCCGGCCGGCCGGCCATGCGTGCAGGCCCGAGTCGGCAGCAGCGGCGGGGTGGCGGGGGTGGCGGGGGTGGCGGGGGTGGCGGGGGTGGCGGGGGCGGCGCGGGCGGCGGGCGGCGCCGTGTGATGGCCAGCCACTGGTCCGTCGGGACGCGGCTCAAGCAAACAGGACTCCGGTCGTATCCCGTCGCCGACACTGTCCGTCAGCACAGTGCTGCCCATACCAAGCCGTCAGCACCGCGCCGCCAGCACCGGGCCGACAGGCTCTGCGCCGCCCGTACTGAGCCGACGGTCCCGTGTCAGCCAGACGAACGGGTGTGTGGTGGTACGAGCCACGCGACACAGCGTGAGAGACCACGCGACACGGCGCGAGTGGCTACGCGACACGGCGTGAGAGACCACGCGACACGGCGTGAGAGACCACGCGACACGGCGTGAGAGACCACACGACACGGCGTGAGAGACCACGCGACAGGGCGTGAGAGACCACACGACACGGCGTGAGAGACCACACGACAGGGCGTGAGAGACCACGCGACACGGTGTGAGAGACCACGCGACACGGCGCGAGTGGCTACGCGACACGGCGTGAGACCACGCGACACGGCGTGAGAGACCACGCGACACGGCGTGAGACCACGCGACACGGCGTGAGAGACCACGCGACACGGCGTGAGAGACCACGCGACACGGCGTGAGAGACCACGCGACACGGCGTGAGTGACCACGCGACACGGCGAGTGACCACGCGACATGGCGTGAGACCACGCGACACGGCGTGAGTGACCACGCGACACGGCGTGAGTGACCACGCGACACGGCGTGAGTCACCACGCGACAGGGTGTGCCGGAACATCCCAGACGGACAGGTGTGGCAGCCGTGTCCGGGAATGCGCGGGCGGATCGGCTCGCGCACCGAGCGGCAATTCGACACACGCCACACGGAGGGATGCTTGTCCACACCTATCCGACGGAGGGCTGGATGTTAACGCGAGCCAGACAAACGGGTGGACGTCAGCAGGTGCCAGCTGGGGAGTGTTGACGCGTGCCGCACCGAGGTGGGATGTTGGCACGTGTCCTACACGGGGGGGGGGTAGCACGAACCACTCAATGGGGTGGGCGTAGGCAAGCGGCACACAGAGCGGCACGCGCCGCACAGAACGGTGTACGTCGGCATGGCCTTCTGCACGACATCGGCACAGTGACGAACGGCAGCAGAGGTGAGGAGACGTCTCCGGCCGTGTGCGGAGTCTCGGAGACGCCTCTCGTCACGTGCGGAGCAACCGAGATTCTTCACCATGTGTGAAGTCCAGTAGACGTATCTCACCATGTTAGAGTACTGGGGGCGTTTCTCGCCATGCTTCAGACGCTTCCCACCATGTTGGGGTGGTGGAGATGTTCCTCGCCATGTTGGGGTGGTGGGGACGTTCCTCACTATGTTGGGCATGGTGGAGTTAGTTAGCTATTTGGGCTTCAGGGCGCGTCGACAACTATGGCCATATTGCGCTCATAACTAAGGTATTCATCGAAATATGGTGGGCATGGTGGAGACGTTCCTCACCATGTTGGGGTAGTGGAGACGTTCCCCGCCATGTTGGGGTGGTGAAGATGTTTCTCACTTTGTTTGGGGTGCTGCAGATGGTTCTCATCACGAGTGGAGCCCTGGAGATGTCTCACCACACTAACGCTTCTGGCGACGCCTCTCGCCGCTCGGAGTCTCCATGCCATTAGATATAAATCAGCACCATCTATAATAGTTAGTTATTTGGGGTTTAGGGCGCATTGACCATGGTGATCATATAGCGCATATAGCACCATATATAAGAACTCTCCTTCTCTTTCCCTCTCCCTTTCCCTTTCCCTTTCCCTTTCCCTTTCCCTTTCCCTCTCCCCCTCCCCCTCCCCCTCCCCCTCCCCCTCCCCCTCTCCCTCTCCCTCTCCCTCTCCCTCTCCCTCTCCCCTCCCCCTCCCCTCCCCTCCCCCTCTCTCCTCTCTCTCTCTCTCTCTCTCTCTCTCTCTCTCTCTCTCTCTCTCTCTCTCTCTCTCTCTCTCTCTCTCTCTCTCTCTCTCTCTCTCTCTCTCTCTCTCTCTCTCTCTCTCTCTCTCTCTATATATATATATATATATATATATATATATATATATATATATATATATATATATATATATATATATATATATATATATATATATATATATATATATATATATATATATATATATATATATATATATATATATATATATATATTCCTCTATATATCTCTCTCTCTCTCTCTCTCTCTCTCTCTCTCTCTCTCTCTCTCTCTCTCTCTCTCTCTCTCTCTCTCTCTCTCTCTCTCTCTCTCTCTCTCTCTCTCTCTCTCTCTCTCTCTCTCTCTCTCTCTCTCTCTCTCTCTCTCTCTCTCTCTCTCTCTCTCTCTCTCTCTCTCCCTCTCTCTCTCTCTCTCTCACCGTATGTGTGCACCAGCAGGTCGAACACGTCTTCATGGCCGTATTGCATCGCGATGTGGAGCGGTGTATAGCCCTGCCGGACAGACGCAAACCGTCACCGCCTGTCTGAGAGACAGACAGACAGACACAAACCGTCACCGCCTGTCTGACAGACGGACAGACACAAACCATCACCGCCTGTCTGCCGGACAGGCACAAACCGTCACCGTCTGTCTGACAGGATTAGGCGAGAAAAGGCCTTCAATCCGTCTATGTTCAACAACATGTCACAGACATTTTGAGGAAAATGAACCCATCGTCACGAGTCAGTGTGGTGAATGGTTCTCTTTCCTTAGATCTTCAGGTCCTTCGGAACACTCAAAAGACCACCTAAAACACACCCAGAGGAATTGCTGAAACTTGAACACACTCAACTCAAATACTAGCACATATGTCGTAAGGCCTTGCGGCTTCATTCTACTCAATCTTCTGCGACTAGTTTCCCACATTTTGTGTGGCTATTGTAAGATCTTGTGACTTATCCACTGCCATAGTATAACCAGTGTTTCAGATGCACTTGAGCTCTCTTAAGTCAAAAATGATAATAATAGTTTGCTTGAAAACTCTACTGTATCACAATTTTCAACCGGCATTTCACCATTTGTTTATTTGTTTTTGTCCACATTCTCCAACAGCATATTGTACCCTTACAAAAGTCATTAGCTTAAAAAAATCCACCATCCAAAAATCTACCATCTACCTGCAGTTGGCCCACGCTACATTTTCAGCTTGTAAGGTGTAAAAGCTAAATACCTTCTTTAGCATTCCCCGCTGAACAGTCACCGTATAATTTAATTTCCATACCCGAACACGCCTAGCTATGTTTCTAGCAATCATATAGACACCAGTTTAGTTTCAGAGATAAGGTTGTTTAGTTTTTAATGCCTGCTTCTTTGACACCAGCAATGGTTTACGCCCCCTGTCAGCCACGAAGGGTGTCTAACCTTGTTCACCCTGATTTGTCTATTGGGAATGCACCTATTCCGACCTTGAAACAGTTTACCTTTTTCGAACTTCCCACATTTGGTATGCATCTAAACATGACAATAACTCTTCGCACTGAATTTCACCCAAAAATGTCCTTAACTGATCATAATTCCCTTCAGCGAAATTTCGAAATTTGGAATCATTGTCCTATTGTTCCCGGGATTCCAGCATATCAGGATAAACGTATAATGGGATGATCAATATCTCCCAAGGTCTCACCTATCCTTACATTCTGTACACAATTTTCCTCATCTATAAGTACTAGATCTAACATTTTGCTTCCACTTGTAGGTTCATTTATCAATTGAAACAATACATCTTGAGCATAGCATGCAATGCATGGTACCTTAACGACGTTTTTGGCATACGAACTCATGGGAATAACGTCTCTGTCGGATTTTTTTATCTCACATGAATCAACAAATCTCATCCCGATATGAGACACAATGAAGCGCACAGTGCACAAAAACCGCATTCCTGCGTTTGACTCCATGCGTCATTCTCTACTGAGTTGTACTTTAAGCCCATGGCTGCACTAATCGCTCTGGACTAAGGTTCTTCCCATCCAATGGATGCAAAACCTGCAGCCTTACTTCACAGATGAGAAGAGCGCTGAGAGTATCAGCTAACCTAGATGACACCAAACACAGTGGGACACAAATATCGGCATTATTCATAGCGAATTGGCACCTTGATAGCTCCGTTCAATATGTAGCCCAAGCAGCTGAACTCAAACCCACTCCCCAGAAGAAAAAAACACCGCACAGAGAGAACTACAAGCCACACAAAGAAAGCAACATTTACATGAATAAATTGTTCATCAATGATGTAACGACAAGCTGGATCAGCGTGATAAGCCTGGCCTGCCTAGTGTGCCACCTTGACCACTTGGAACACACAGAGGGGAAAGAGCCAGCACGACATTCATAATGCCATGGACGCACAGCTAAATATTGAAGTCGGATGTTTAGTCCTGCGTGCAGGAAGGATTGAATTGTTTGTGTACTCGCTGTTTTCTTCTGTTTTGTTGTCTGTGTTCGTGTCATTGAAACATTCCTGACGGTGTCTCAGACAGGAACTGTCGGGCAAGTTAAATACGTGCTTTCGTAAATAGCTGTATGACCCCATAAACAACGCCTGGCCGCCGGCAAATTCACCTTCATCGGGCCGGAGGGAAGGGACTCTTGAAAGCCCCCTCTAACTTCCGATCTACGTGTGCTAGAAATGCAGAACACCGTTTGAAAGCTCTCGTCAGAGCCCGAAGCGCACCTCATATTTGAATTTTAACTGATAATGAGGTCACCAGAGGTCGAATTAGGTCAATACAGGGACCCTGACGTAAGTCTCTGGAAACATCCGGGCCGGCGATGGTCAAGATGGCGATGGCCCCTGGTATGAAGAAGTGCATCTTTTCCCTTTTCATGTCGATCATGTCCGCAAGGACGGCGAAGAGCACCTGCCGTGTGTACGTGAATTGCAGCGTAAAATTGTTCCGACAGCGAACCCAAGACTGCTTTTTGTAAAGCACGAACTATTATTGTCAAGCATCCAGCTGTCACATGAAGCCCAACGCCGGACACATGCGACTCGCAGCCGCAAGCCAGCGGGCGCTGTCTTGCGACAGAGCCGCCATGCGGCGGCAGCTGCTCGGCCGCTGCGCACCGCCGACCGGCACGAGCCCAGCACGCGCCGCCCTGGCGCCTCGCCTGGCGGCGCCCATGGCCGGCCGGCCGGCCGCCGCGGCGCCTGTCGCCACCTCGACGGCGACAGGCGCCGTCGCCGGCCGGCAACAGACGCCGGCACGTGCCCGGACACGGCCGCCGACGGCCGCCCGCCGACGGCCGCCCGCCGGTGAGTCAAGCACGGCCCACACAGCACGCCCACCGATCGCCCGTCCACCGGTGGTGCGGCCGTGCCCAAGCCAAACAGCCGGCCCGCCCGCCGCCTGTCGTCGGTGACGCGCAGCTCTCACGGCGGTCCGGCCGACGCGCGATCAAGGCAACACCTCCGCCCGCTTCTGATCAACACCTGTTCACCTGCTCCCGGTTGTGACCTATCGGCGCTGTGGCTGGCGCGTCTTTATGTCGACGGTGCAGTGGCAATAAACCCGGCGCCGACAGCAGGATAGGCCGTCAGGCGCGCCACGAGAGCCCGCTCATGTCCTGTCAATTAGCCGGTGCGACAGCTTCGTAAACCATCACATCGCCCGACTACTTTCACTCCACTGTCACGTGCGCCCCGAATCACAACACGTGCAGACAGCAGATAGACGGGCGACGCTTCCGGACAACAACCCCATGACTTAATAGCCAGCTCACCGGGCAAATAATTCCCAGATATGCACTGTCGGGCTGCACTCGGGGTGTCCGGGCTCCGGGGATGTGTGCTCGGGGGCAGTCTGCCGGTTTGGGGTCCGTTCTGCCTGTGGGGCCCGAGGGTCTGTGCTAGGAGACAGTCTGCCGGTCTGGGATCCGTCTGCCTGGGGCCTGGATGTCTGTGCTCCGTCTGCTTGGGTCTGAAGGTCTGTGCTGGGGGATGGTCTGCGGATCGGCTCGTCTGTCTGGGGTCTGAAGATCTGTGCTCGGGGAGTCTGCGTGCCTCAGTCCGTCTGCCTGGGTCCGGGATCTGTGTTCGGGAACAGTCTGGGATCTGGTCCGCCTGTCTGTGATCTGATTGTCCGTGCTCGAGAACAGTCTGCCGGTCTGGTGTCCGTCTGCCTGAGATCTGGCTGTCTGTGCTCGGGAACAGTGTCGGTCTGGGCTCAGTCTGTCTGGAGCCTGTGGGTCTGCGCCCGGGGACGGTCTGCGGGTGGGTGGGTCCGTCTCCCGGGGGCAGACTGCGGATCTGTCCGTCTGTCTGGAGCCTGTGGGTCTGCGCCCGGGGACGGTCTGCGGGTGGGTGGGTCCGTCCCCCGGGGGCAGACTGCGGCCGGCGGCACCAGGCGGCGGTGTAAACAGAGCTGGCCGGCGGACACCGCTGGAGCCGGCGGCCGGCGCTGCCGTGACGGTCGGCCAGCACGGCGTCACGCTCCGCGTCAGTCGATGTAAGCAGGAGCAGTGCCGGCCCGGCGGCCGCCCGGTCCGTCCGGGTCAGGGACGCGACACATTCGCAGCCAGGTCATGGACGCCACACCTTCGCAGCCAGGTCACGGACGCGACACATTCGCAGCAAGGTCATGGTCGCGATACATTCGCAGCCAGGTCATGGATGCCACACATTCGCAGCCAGGTCATGGACGTGACACATTCGCAGCCAGGTCACGGACGCGACACATTCGCAGTTAGGTCACGGATGCGACACATTCGCAGCCAGGTCACGGACGCGACACATTCGCAGCCAGGTCACGGATGCGACACCTTCGCAGCCAGGTCATGGATGCGACACATTCGCGGCCAGGTCACGGACGCGACACATTCGCAGCCAGGTCATGGATGCGACACATTCGCAGCCAGGTCACGGACGCGACACCTTCGCAGCCAGGTCACGGATGCGACACCTTCGCAGCCAGGTCATGGATGCGACACATTCGCGGCCAGGTCACGGACGCGACACATTCGCAGCCAGGTCATGGATGCGACACATTCGCAGCCAGGTCACGGACGCGTCACATTCGCAGCCTGGTCACGGACGCCACACATTCGTGGCCAGCTCTGTCGCCACTCAACGCACACCAGCTACAGTCGTGACACATACGCAGCCAGGTCACGGCTGCGGTGTTGGCAGACACACCACAACACAGGGAGAGGGTGACCCGAACACGCCCACAGGTCACAGGTCACGGTGTCTCTGTCACTGATCTGAGCGAGATTCTCAACTCACCTAATGTCGACTGTGGTTATCTATTTAAAAAAACTTGGAATGCAAATAACCTTGAATCGTTTCATTTGAATCAATTGTATCAATAAGAGTTCCAGTTACCATAATTGAACAAAGCTTAAGATCACACCAATACATACGTACATGCATACGTGCATACATACATGCCTAACCACCAGCGTTCCCCGCCCACCGCCACTGCACTGGGAGGTGTGGACCGAAGGTGTGAGCGGCATGCGAACATGTCCCAGTCATAGGACAAACATCCGGCACCATCACCGAACACCCCCAAACATCATTAGACACAGGCAAGCCAATTGGAAACACAACCCGAAGCGAATCATGAAGGCACGAGGTACCCAGCGGCGGGCTGGGCCGCACACGTCAGTGGCACGGGGAGGCGTCACAACAGTCGAGACAGTGTCGCCAGCGGGCGGTACCCGACAATGACACGGGGAGGCGTCACAACAGTCGAGACAGTGTCGCCAGCGGACGGTACCCGACAATGACACGGGGAGGCGTCACAACAGTCCAGACAGTGTCGCCAGCGGACGGTACCCGACAATGACACGGGGAGGCGTCACAACAGTCGAGACAGTGTCGCCAGCGGACGGTACCCGACAATGACACGGGGAGGCGCCACAGCAGTCGAGACAGTGTCGCCAGCGGACGGTACCCGTCAATGACACGGGGAGGCGTCACAGCAGTCCAGACAGTGTCGCCAGCGGACGGTATCCGTCAATGACACGGGGAGGCGTCACAACAGTCGAGACAGTGTCACCAGCGGGCGGTACCCGACAATGACACGGGGAGGCGCCACAACAGTCCAGACAGTGTCGCCAGCGGGCGGTACCCGACAATGACACGGGGAGGCGTCACAGCAGTCGAGACAGTGTCGCCAGCGGACGGTACCCGACAATGACACGGGGAGGCGCCACAACAGTCGAGACAGTGTCACCAGCGGGCGGTACCCGACAATGACACGGGGAGGCGCCACAACAGTCGAGACAGTGTCGCCAGCGGGCGGTACCCGACAATGACACGGGGAGGCGTGTCGCCGACAGAGCAGTCCAGACAGTGTCGCCAGCGGACGGTACCCGACAATGACACGGGGAGGCGCCACAACAGTCCAGACAGTGTCGCCAGCGGACGGTACCCGACAATGACACGGGGAGGCGCCACAGCAGTCCAGACAGTGTCGCCAGCGGACGGTACCCGACAATGACACGGGGAGGCGCCACAACAGTCCAGACAGTGTCGCCAGCGGACGGTACCCGACAATGACACGGGGAGGCGCCACAGCAGTCGAAACAGTGTCGCCAGCGGACGGTACCCGACAATGACACGGGGAGGCTGCAAGGTCCAGACAGTGTCGCCAGCGGACGGTACCCGACAATGACACGGGGAGGCGCCACAACAGTCCAGACAGTGTCGCCAGCGGACGGTACCCGACAATGACACGGGGAGGCGCCACAGCAGTCGAGACAGTGTCGCCAGCGGACGGTACCCGACAATGACACGGGGAGGCGCCACAGCAGTCCAGACAGTGTCGCCAGCGGACGGTACCCGACAATGACACGGGGAGGCGTCACAGCAGTCCAAGACAGTGTCGCCAGCGGACGGTACCCGACAATGACACGGGGAGGCGCCACAGCAGTCCAGACAGTGTCGCCAGCGGACGGTACCCGACAATGACACGGGGGAGGCGCCACAGTCCAGACAGTGTCGCCAGCGGACGGTACCCGACAATGACACGGGGAGGCGCCACAGCAGTCAGACAGTGTCGCCAGCGGGACGGTACCCGACAATGACACGGGGAGGCGCCACAGCAGTCGAGACAGTGTCGCCAGCGGACGGTACCCGACAATGACACGGGGAGGCGCCACAGCAGTCCAGACAGTGTCGCCAGCGGACGGTACCCGACAATGACACGGGGAGGCGCCACAGCAGTCCAGACAGTGTCGCCAGCGGACGGTACCCGACAATGACACGGGGAGGCGCCAGACAGTGTCGCCAGCGGACGGTACCCGACAATGACACGGGGAGGCGTCACAGCAGTCGAGACAGTGTCGCCAGCGGACGGTACCCGACAATGACACGGGGGGAGGGGCACAGCAGTCCAGACAGTGTCGCCAGCGGACGGTACCCGACAATGACACGGGGAGGCGTCACAGCAGTCCAGACAGTGTCGCCAGCGGACGGTACCCGACAATGACACGGGGAGGCGCCACAGCAGTCCAGACAGTGTCGCCAGCGGACGGACCGACAATGACACGGGAGGCGGTACCCGACAATGACACGGGAGGCGCCACAGCAGTCCAGACAGTGTCGCCAGCGGACGGTACCCGACAATGAGCCAATGACACGGGGAGGCGTCACAGCAGTCCAGACAGTGTCGCCAGCGGGCGGTACCCGACAATGACACGGGGAGCCCACAACAGCCAGAAGGTCGCCAGCGGGACGACATGAATGGGAGGCGCCACAGCAGTCCAGACAGGGGGTGACAATGAGGCCAGGTAGCGGACGGTACCCGACAATGACACGGGGAGGCGCCAGAGCAGTCCAGACAGTGTCGCCAGCGGGCGGTACCCGACAATGACACGGGGAGGCGTCACAGCAGTCCAGACAGTGTCGCCAGCGGACGGTACCCGACAATGACACGGGGAGGCGCCACAGCAGTCCAGACAGTGTCGCCAGCGGACGGTACCCGACAATGACACGGGGAGGCGTCACAACAGTCCAGACAGTGTCGCCAGCGGGGGGTACCCGACAGTGACACGGGGAGGCGTCACAGCAGTCGAGACAGCGTCATTAGCCGACATCGGGCCACCCATCGATTAATCACCGGCCACGGCCATCCATCCATCCATGCTGGCAATTAGCGCTGCCAGGGCGGCCCCAGCACTCAGCGGGCGTGGCGATAACCCAACGGCAGTCGAGTGATGCTGGATCGGCAGTGGAGCGACAATGGAGCGGCAGTCGAGTGACAGTGGAGGGGCAGTAGAGCGAGCGGCAGTGGAGCGACATTGTAACAGCAGTGGAGCGACATTGTAACAGCAGTGGGGCGACATTGTAACAGCAGTGGGGCGACATTGTAACAGCAGTGGAGTGACATTGTAACGACAGTGGAACGACGTTGGACCGGCAGTGGGGCAACAATGAAGCGACAGCCCAGTGGCAGTGGGAGGGGCGGTAGAGCGAACGGCAGCGGAGCGACATTGTAACAGCAGTGGAGCGACATTGTAACAGCAGTGGAGTGACATTGTAACGACAGTGGAACGACGTTGGAGCGGCAGTCGAATGGCAGTGAAGGGACGGTAGAACAAGCGGCAGGGGAGAGACATTGTAATGGCAGTGCAGCGACATCGGAGCAATAGTGGGGCAACATTTGAATGACAGTCAAGGAGCAGTGGGCCGACAGTGGAGCGACGTTCGAGCGACAGTGGGGCGACATTTGAGCAGCAGTGGACCGGCAGCGGGGCGACATTGGAACGGCCGGCGGTACTACTGCCGGAACACGGCCGACACTGCGGCCGGCTGCCACTCAATCAGTGAGAGCTGTAGCATACGCAGCATGTAGCATGTAGCAATAGGAACCAATCGGCCCAACGACTGTGCACTCAAACAAGCATCGCACCAAATCAGTGCGCGTGCTCCTCATCCCACTGGGGAGACGCGTCAGGCCACAGCCGCTTGTGATGCCTGTCATATTGTGTGACCTACGCCAGGGGCCAGATAGTGGGGTGATGTGGCGGGCAGCGGCGTCAGCTTCATCCTCGCCAGTCCCTCTCATCCCCGCCAGTCAGCTCGGACTGACGACCAGCGTTTACCTCGGAACTGCCGGCCGACGACGGCCGGCTACGCGGTGCGTGCCGACCCCAAGACGGCGGGGTCGTGAGTCAGGGCCGCACCACGAGGTTCGGGTGCACCCGGCGCGTGTGTAGGACCAGGGGCGGAGCAGACGAGTCACATCCGCACTCATGACGAGGTGCCAACGTCAACATGGTGACAACAACCAGATGTCAACGGCACACGAAGAGGCTAGCCGGGCGAGATAGCGACGAGTCAGTCGGCGGCGGCAGTCTGCCTGCCGACGGTCGTCACACCTCCCCTGTGTGTCTGACCCGGTGCCTGTGGCACTGCCATCTATCCTCTCCACCCACCCCGGGGTGTTTGGCCCGGTGTCTGTGACCCCGCCACATGTCCTCTCCTCCCGCCCCCGGGTGCCGCGTCCCAGTGTCTGTGGCACTACCACCTGTCCTCTCCCCCCCCCCACCCCCGGGTGTCTGACCCGGTGTCTGTGACACTACCACCTGTCCTCCCCTCCTGCCCTAGGATGTCGTGTCAGTGTTTGTGACATTACCACCTCTCCTCTCCACCCGCCCCCGGGTGCCGTGACCCAGTGTCTGCGGCACTACTCGGTGTTCAGCGCCGTCGGCACCGACACCCCAGTGCTACGGCGGCCACCGAAGCTCTGCACCCACTGAATACCGAAGCACGCCGCCGCGTCGCCAGCTGTCGCCAGTCCGTGCGAACCGGCGGACCGACGACCGGCGCCGCAGTATGCCGTTCTGTCCACAGATGGCGGGCGCTGTCGCCGGGGCCGGGGCCGGGGCCGCGGACGCAGGCTCGGGCCGGCCGAAACACGTGACCTACGACCGGACAGGCGTGGCCGACGTGTCCGCGGCGGACACGGAGACAGCCGGCCACCGTAAGCCGATCGGTGCGACACACCCGGCGCGGCTGCGGCGCGACAAATGCGCCGCAACAGACGTCGACGCGCCGCCGCAGCGATCGAGCGGCGGCCGGCGCCACGCGACAGCGCGACAAATGGACGACGCCCGGCGACACCACTTACCCCGTGCTGTTGCCGGAATAGCAGCCGCCAGCGACATGGAACAGAAAACAAACAGCGTCAGCGATCCATCTCCCGACTGGACTCACAACAATCCCTCCACGCTGGGCCGTGGCGCCGTGGAGCCGCCGCTGTTGTTCCCCGGCCGCCGGTCGGCCAGTACCCCCCACACGTCCGCCGCCGTGCACTCTCCGGCCGGCTCGCTCGCCCGCCGCCCGTTTTCTATGCAAACGTATGCAGTTCGGAGGCGATAATGGCGGCTAGATTACGGCACCTCTTCGGGCCCGACCACTATTTATACGGCGCATTTGACTTGGAGAATTCGCCGCGCCCTGAATAACACATCTCGTCCGGTGCCGCAGCGCCGTCCGAACCAGCGGCGCCGCGAACACTTGTGCGGCGATGCCGAACGTCGAACACCAGCGGCTGGATGATGAACAGCGGGGGAGAGATGCCGAACACTGGGCACGGAACACTGGATATCGGGAGGGGATACTGAACTGGACACCGAACACCTGGAATTGTATACCGAATACCGAATACGGTGTGCATGTCGAGCATGCATATCGGCTGGACACCGAACGGTGAGGCGGGAATAATGAACTTCAAGAGGCGGCGCCCCCCCTGAAATTTGAGGAGGCACAGGAAAATGCACACGAAAAAAGGTGAGCAATGAGGCCGACGGGACAGAAGATCTTGCTGTCAAGGAGGCCCCAAGACTGGCAACGAGGCCCCCAGGAAATATAATCAGGTCCCTATAAGAGACGTAGGACAGATGTTGGGAGGAGACCCCCAGGACGAAAAGGATGCCACCGAGACGGGCACGAAAAGGATGCCACCGAGACCTGTGTGAGCCACACAGGTTAGACAAGAAGGTTTCCGATGGGTGGCAGGATATTCATAATTTGGAAAACGATACCCCCAAGATGGAAGAGGAGGCCCCTACAATAGAAAATGAGGATATATGATAGATTATGATAGATCAGCCATCACATCCACACAGCCACCACAACCACACTCACCGACACACAACACACGTCACGAACTCAGTGTGTCGCTAATGCCATCACTGTGCGTGGAGGGGGGAGGGGGTACTGACCGAGCCCGAATCGACGTCCACACCATGCTTGCCGGCTATCAGTTTGATGATGTCGAGATTTCCGTTCTTGGCTGCCCAGTGCAATGCGGTCTGCCGAAGGGAACAGCGTCACACGCGTAGGGGCACACAGTGCGCAGCGTCACACACAGGCAAACACCGTGCGCACCAGGCAAGCGACCGTACGACATGGGGAGGAAACCACCGTCACATTCATAGCGGGGGCCGTCACCGACGGAGGGAAACCACCACCGCGCATAGAAACCAGCGTCGCGTACAGCGAAACAACTGTCATGCAGCGAGATGACGAACTGTCATCAAAATGGGTGAAACAATAGATGTGACAATGCGGTCTGGGTGCGGTGGGGGATGGGGCGTTAGTTCGTTAGTTATTTGGGTTTTCGGGCGCTTTGATGCTCTGGTCATATTGCGCCAATAACTCATACGATCATGGAGATGCGGTTAGAAGCAGTACTAAGCGTCACATCATGGACACCGCTTTATCGTTGTATCTTGTTACAAAGTTTGCATGTCATGCATATCGATGAGAGGCATATATAGTTAAAAACGACACTTCGGATAATAAATCCACCAGTCGTCCTGATTGGACAACGAGAGAGCTTTTGGAAAGAACATTGCTAAGAGAAACCATCTGGAGAGATCCAAAATAACGTGGGTTGTGGTGGGGATCCATATCCCCAATATCCCAGCAAATCAAGGTTCTGATATGTTCCTATCAAGCAGGCTTCCGAAATAGGATTCTACCTCTGTGCCCAACATCAAAGCCATTCTTACAACCACGGAGGAATCATCGTCACCGACGAGAAGAGAAAGAGAGAGAGAGAGAGGGGGCACAGTCACACACATGTGAAAACCAGTGTCGCGGGAACCCGCGACACAAGCGAACCGATCATCGCCCGCCGAGGGGTTGGTTGGTTGGTTATTGGTTTTACGACACGTCGACCGTTGAGTCATGTAGCGTCGCCAATCTCTCACGCCGATTGGTCGCGGGCGAAGAGTAGCGACAGGTGAGACTCGAACGCACAACCTTTCGATTGTGAGACGAGCATCTTACCCCTAGACCACTCGCCCCCCGCCCGCTGAGGGGAGCCACAGTCACACCCACGGCAGCATCGCCGTCACGCATAACACCGTAGCGGAATGGAATACTGTGACAGCTTTAGAGCCCGCACCCGTACACCCACCGCAGCCAGACACTGCACCCGCACACCCGCCGCAGCGGGCACCGCACGCAGGCAAGACAAGACAGGCGCGGGGATATTGAGTTATCCACTCACTGACCACGCACATTCAAACAGTGTTCTAAAAGTGTATCGGTATCAACAGACGTTGATGACAACGATGTTGTGTTGACTGGGTTTAGCGATAAATATAAACATGTGAGTTGTATCGTACCAACATTATCAGCAGCCAAACGCCTCCAATCTCCGAGAAAGCCGGCGGGTGAATTTGAAACTCCCCACCTAGCCACCCGTAGACGTGGTTGCTCATGTTACAGAGGTAGTTGTCGAAGAGCGCTCGCAGCACAAAATGCAATTTGTGTGTCGCTGGGGCCTGTTGGCATGTTGGCGGCGCGTTATCTCCCTTCAGTCGTCACTCTTGTATGGCGCTTTCCGGAAGTGTCGGCATGTTGGCGACGCGTTATCTCCCTTCAGTTGTCACTCTTGTATGGCGCTTTCCGGAAGTGTTGGCGGAAGCCGAAATGTACAGCACAAAAGTGACTACTTCTGGGCAATCGAAGCAATGCTAGAAAATGCTTACGCACGGCAGATGTGTCCAGAATTGGAGAAAATTCCCTGTTTTTGAATGGATAAGCTGGGCAAAACACAACGAGCAAAACTTTGTATGATTTGAGCCACCAGGAAGAGCATCAGATGTCAATGGACCGCCCCGGTAGCGCAGTTGGTTAGAGCGCTGGCCTGCTCTGGTCTCCCCTGTCCTGGCGACACAGGGTTCGAGTCGCTTCGCGAGCTGCTTTCAGCCCCCGGCTGGGAGGGTCAGTTGGCAGCTGGCCCAATAAGGCCGGGGACGAGTTACCGGGCGGCTGTGTCGGCGCATTGACGGCACGTTAAACTTTCGGTCAAAATTATGCCGTTGAACAGGAATTCATGGATCGGGTGGTGGGGCCGGGGTTCATGCAACAAGCTCTGCTTAGAAATAGAACCCTGGTTCATAAAGCCACCCCAGCAAGAACTCGGATTAAATATATTTTTTTAAATATAAAAAAGGACATTTTTGTAACCGCACACGGCAAAATGCATAAGACGGTATTGGTGGGTCGGCTAAGCGTGCAGTATATCAAGCCCACTTCTAAGGGCCGCTAAATGGGAAAATCTTAACCTGCAAGTGCTTCTTTAATTCTGAGTCTTGCCTAAGCACTAGGGTTATATTTGCATTCGTCTCAGCGTCCAACATTTGTAGTGTGGCCGATAAACGTGTCGCCCGGTTTCGTGAAGGGCGTCTTGTGAAAAGCATAAAGAGATTGTATCGCTTTGTGTCGCAAGATGGAAGAGGAGTAGCGGCGTACGATATATCTGCAGATTTCGACCACTGCAGTTAATGCTACGCCCGTAACAGACGTGCATGTCATTGTCACGAATAGTGCTGTATTGCACTCCGAAAGATCATGCACATGATGCACCAGTTGTGTTCACGATTTGCTTTTGCGAAGTATGCTTGTAACTGAAATGCTTCATGTCGTGTCAAGTAAGTTCCTGACAAATGCAAGGATTCCATTTATACCATTTCTTGGAAGGCGAACGGGGCTTTCATTCAGCGGTCGCGCAGCCCGACGCTCAAGGGCGACGCCAGCAAGCACCAGTATCAGCGATATCAGTCCTGCTTCACTCTCGCATGAACACTACGCCACATCCTGAACACGCCACACTTCACCATCACTCCACCCACAACATCCTACACACGCGGAACAGCGCCAACACACACACGCTACTCCCCACAAACACATGCAACAATCAGCATTATTCATTTACACTGCACCGCACACTGAACACCAGTCGGGGCTACATTTCCGCCCCAGAGCTGGATAAGATCCCTCCCGCCAACATGGCAGCACTGCCCGAAGTGATGGTTAGTATACGAGTCGACAAGTGAAACGGCTGCCCAGAGGTACAACGACAGTGGATGAGCGGAATTACAAAACACCGTACTAACCTCACACACAACCGTGCATTAAAGCATGCTGCTACTAACCACCACTAACAACTAACACGTGGCAGCCGGCTGACAGGCGGTGTGAACAATTACCTCCCTGTCTGCACGGCACACATCACTCGGTGCTTTCAGACAAGAGTAGGCCAGTGCCGGCACACTGGTAAAATCAGCTTTCTCGTCAACCCAACCCCTACCGACAAACTATCTTGCACAGGAGTGAAGTAAACTAAAACTCTAAACATCCGAAGAAATCCCCCGTCCACTCGTCGCCTTCAGCACCTTAACGTTACATACATTATAACGTAAGACTCCTTAAACGTAAATGTACACTTGCCTTACATTTGCTTGCAAAACCCACTCGCTTTAAAGGCGGCGCAGATGACCTCCATGGTTCGGCTCACCTCTAAACACACTCCCCCTATGATCAACGTACGGACCTATGTGACCTCCGCGATTTTACATGACACTGCTCCGCCGCTGTCGCGCTCTCTCAACTAAGTGTTTTAAATGACACACCTAAAAATACTCTCAATAATGCACATACAACCTTCATTTCAAAGTCAGGTCACTGAATCATGTGTGATATATGTTACATCTGATATTCGCATTCGTGACTACCGTCATCGATGAGAAAAATGGTTTAAATGGCACCCATGTTAGTCACTTATAATACACACCAAGCTACTATTTCGAGTTCAGTTCACGGACCCGGATGTTGTCTCGCTCTCTCTCTCTCTCTCTCTGACTTATGACGTACTGAACAATATTACCGTTTACGAGCAAATACCTTGGACACGACAACCAAATCGGCTCTGCTTATAGTCACGTGCAACAACACTATCTGAAGGTAAGGCTCTTCAGTGCCTACACCAACATACATTTTCATGAAGCACCATTGTCTACAACTGCGGTATAATATGGCATAAGGCAAGAGTAAGAATGCTGCCAGGAATAAAGACCGCAACTTTCCTTCAGCCATTAGTTGCATTGCAACATAATTTGCGTTAGTGTATGCATCAAACATATCAATGCGTTTCAACTAGTCAGATGACTGTGATAAACCATAGCTGTGTGCTATGAATTGGAGAACATGCTTAGTGTAAGCTAGGTCAAAGCCGTCATTCAGATGTCGTCACTATGACGTGATTAATTGACACACAAATCGAAGCTTCTTGTAGCAGTTGGCAAATTAACAACCTTCGTTGGTGGCTGCAGTGAGTGGGATTGGGTAACTAATACCTGTGGCTGTTCACGGGGTGCTTTACAAGGACCTATTTACAATTCAGGTCGCTGGAAAATATGTAGACTATCCATGGTATTCATTTTATATATATATATATATATATATATATATATATATATATATATATATATATATATATATATATATATATATATATATGCACTCTGGTGGCACTTTATGCTGGATCGTTTTCTTCTCACATGACATTGAAGGATATGACGTACTTAACGCAAACAGAGTCCTTCGTGACCGCGGGTAGTGTGGTTGTCGGGTGAAATCCTGGGCCTTTAAGTGCATTGTATGTTTGCAATCACTTTTAAATTAAATCATTAACTAGAATTCTTAAACGCATCAGTGAATACGCCAAACCTGATCTATCAAACATGGAGCAAGGATGAATTTGATTCAGCTTGATCTCACTCCGGATGATTGCTTCTGATAGTTTCACCGATGGCCTCAATTTTACTAATCATTCCTTTTAAATATGCCTGTCCAAAGGCACCTTCAAAAAAGCTTCCCCGATTGTTGGTGTTCATTCATCGGTGGTCCAAGACTCATCAAAGATGTCCATGGTTTGCAATCTGATGCAAGTGAAGAGGTCAGTATTTTGGCTTTCAGGGAGTATTTCAACTCTCCACTTGATCAATGTAAAAAAGATGGTATGCTGAAGGATGGGAAGATGCAAACCAACATAGCCTATTAACATTGCTATCCTTGTCGTGAGACAATCTTTACTCATCCCAACCCCGCCTTATATTTATGAGTTGATTCATTTCAATATAGATGGGAGGTGAAATACTCTATGAAAACCCAGTATCTCCGATGTCCCAATATCAGATCCGTGTATTTGTATTTGTACGTAGGCCACAACACAACGGAGGGCAATATTTGTTTTGTCTCAGCCTTTGCTCACTGTTGGAAGTGCATGACATGCTTATATTCATTATGAAAGAAAGCATACTATTGCTATCAGGACTAAAAACCTACTTTTAATATCTACGTCTTCTTTGGCTTTGCATTTGTTTGGCATAGTTTCATCAATTCAAATGGTAGCATACTGGAAAAAGTTGGGCCTACATGTAGACCCAGCTTCTATAGTTTGGCTCGAGATGATGGTCTTTGTTTGTGTTTATTGGGTGGGTTACGACGCACTTTATGCACGATCACGGTTAATGGCGCCGCCCGCACTGTTCCAAATGATGCTCCATACGCATAGGAAGATACGCGTATCTATGCGACAGCAAACACCATTTTCCGCTGAAAAAGATACGTTCCGAAAGGAAGTTAGATTCCAGTCCAGCTGGCACGTGCCGTTAGTGGTGTTTTCCGCTGGTTTAAAGAAGTATGAACTTCACCTCGTGCGTGACCTAAACTGCCAAAGCCATTTTAGCAGCCGAATCTTCATATGAAATGGATTTTTACCAGGCTAAATATGCCTCAATATACAACGGTCTGCATCAGATGCGAGGGTAAATTTCCTCTCTGTTAGCACCAGACGACGTGATTTAGACTATAGACATGCATCATATTTCATACCGAACAAAAATCAAGGCTTTCTCTTTTGTAGGAACTTAACCCTTCTCGCCCTGATCCAAACGGCTCGACAACGGCTCAAGTGGACCGTGGTGGGGATCAAACGTGAGCATTAAAATATATTCACGTTTCCATGTCGCACCATGCCCCATTTTACCATGGCAATGTGGGTTCCCGAGATAAAACAACTTTCCCTTGAGCGATCTTATAACATTATCAGTGACCAGTCAACAAAATAATCTACTCTCAATATAACTGAGCTTTCGACTGTCGTTGGAATCGGCGCAATCGATCTTTTGGTTGCAAAGATAAGAGGAGCGCAAAACGTCTCTCCCTTCCTCACCTATTGACCCGTGTCACAAATTAGACATCGGTAGACGCAAAACGTCTCCCCCTCCCTGACATATTGACCCGAGTCACAAATTAAACATCCGAACACGGAAACAAGATCAACCCTCCTCCAGCGGTATCCACTGATACCACAATATGCGCCGCAAAACGGTCTCGACACCACGAAACCCACCGAGACGAACTCCAGCTGTTGTCGAAATGCTCAGAACACACCCACCCCCGCTCAACGAAACGTTTCGTAACGGAGTCTCCACTCCAGCTGCCATCCTGCGCCCACGGTACCGCCGTCCAAAATCAATTTCACCGCACCGCTTCGTCGACATGCTGAGATATCGCGGCGGACCGAACCGCTTGTGCGTGGTAGCCGTGGTCACTTCTCCGCCACCCACTATCCGGCTCGCTGGCCGCACCGGCCCGATGTGATAACTCAACTTGCGATGACATCCGTGGCCACGGAGGCGGCCCATCGTATACGGCCGGCTCCTCGGCCGCCCGACACTCACCAATTCTAATCAATTCGCGGCGCGGCAACGTACAATTACCGCCGAATTTCACGCAAGATTTATCCGTCTGCGCGCGCCGAATAATTGCCGGGTGCCGCGGCGGCGCGGAGATGGCGGCTGGCGGGGGCGGACACTGTTTGTTTTTTACGGAACCCGAGAATGATTACGGCGGATGACCGCTACGTCTAATCATACGTTCCACCACCTTTGGCGGAATTACTCAGCCAAATGTGACGCTTTTACGAGTGCACGCGCATAAATCTTACCAAATATCCTGTCGGATCGGCGCGATTCATCTGGGAGGGCACCCGGCGCAAATGGCGTCTCGTAAATTCCTCAGTGCGGGTATTACGGCGCCGTCCGGCCGGTCGACGGCACGGCTTGCCAGTCGCGGCAGGCTCTCGCCAGAAACGCTCGATTGCACCTCGGACTGAGCTGCCCAGACTCAGCTCGGCTTCAGTTTGAGTTGTTCACCGCAGCCGGAACCCGTTCAGGCCGACAGGAGCGCCGCAAGGTGGTACACAGCGACACAGAGCGAGCTCCTCGGGCCCGGCCGCATCTCCAGCAGCTTCACCTCGGCCCCAGCCAGGTCTTCAGCCAGGTCTTCAGCCAGGGCTTCAGCCAGGGCCTCAGCTCGGCCTCAGCCAGGGCCAATACAAACGGGCCAGACGAAAAACGACGCATTGGTATGGACGTGCCGGACGTCTGAACTGGGGAATGCACATCACGATTTTACACACATTACAGGATAATCCCTGATGCTACTTTGGCATATATTTCAACAGAGCTGCAATTTATAATGCTGTGCTGCAGTTCAACCCTACTATAACACTCAGCGCCGCAGTAAATTTTCTTCCAACAACACAGAATGCGTCCAAAATGTACCACGCGGTTTCTTCCAAGCGACGCCGTTTTAACAACAGTACCAACACATCGGACAAAGACATCCACCGCATTTCCGCCTCAGGATTAATAGTTTCGTTTCCGTGTGGGCGTGTCCACATCCTTACATCCACGCCGACTAATCGACCCGCAAAGTTGTGCCGACTCACGCACTAAATATAGGGTCGCCACACGAGCATGCACTGACCACCCCATTGTCGGTGCACTGCGCAGGCTGCCACTATCAAAATGCAGAGCGGATGTGAGCAGCTGCCGAAGTGAACTAACGCATCTTGCATGCGCCACTGCAGTCTGTTTCATTGGAACATACCGCTCGACGTCATAAGTAGGCAATTGGTGCTTCCAACAGCAGATGTGCAGGTGATGATACGGCGCACGTCATGTCCAATTTGTGCGGCTGTGTTGGTTAAAGGCTAGCAGCTCCCGCACACAGATCAGCCCGGTCAGGACCCACAACTGTCCGGACCAACAACGTCAGCACCTACAGCTACCCAGATCACCAATGTCAGCACCTATAGCTGTCCAGATCACCAATGTCAGCATCTATAGCTGTCCAGATCACCAATGTCAGCACCTACAGCTGACCAAAGTCAGCACCTGCAGCTGTCCAGACCAACAACGTCAGCACCTATAGCTACCCAGAGCACCAATGTCAGCACCTATAGCTGTCCAGATCACCAATGTCAGCACCTACAGCTGACCAAAGTCAGCACCTGCAGCTGTACAGACCAACAACGTCAGCACCTATAGCTACCCAGATCACCAATGTCAGCACCTACAGCTGTCCAGATCACCAACATCAGTACTTAAGGCTGCCCAGACCACCAATACAGAACCCACAACCAGTGCTACCAGTAAGATCAGGCTGAATTTCCGAAGATTCTTCCCTTTCTGGGATCATATGTCCCAAGATCCCCAGACCGCAATTAAATGTTATTAACTCGTACTGAAGGGGTACATTCACAGGTGAATGCCGAGGTATCACGTATCCCGGGATTTACGAATTGAAGCGGTACGCCCACATGTGAATGTTGAGTTATCACGTATTTTGGGGATCATACGCTTTTATGGTGCGCTGCAGCTGATGTGGCTAGGCACTTCGGAGTTTCCCCAGTCCCGTAGCCAGTCGAAATCGTCAGAGACCACGAACCCATTCTGGCTCGATTTTGCACAATGCACACCATAGGCAAAATGTTAGAGTGAGTGAGGAACATAGTTTACTGTCGAGGGGCTGGGGGCGTGCCCACAGTGTCGAAGCTCGGCTACCGGCCTGCTTAGAGTAGTTATTTCCGTAGCCAAAATTATTGTGTATTTCTGCACAATAGTCTGCAAAAGGTGCCGCTTTCATGCACCCAGTGCCATTTTCCGGGGTTGGGGTGCACCTTTTTCGAAGTGCACCCGGTGAAAAACCGAAAAAAATGCACTGCTGTGGGTCAATGTTAGAATCATCAAAAGCTGGGGGCCGTTACCCCCACCCGGCCCGTGCACTCTAGAATACGCTGCAGCGATGTTCGGGTCAGGACTCCACAAAATCTTGTGAAGACCCCGAGACGCAGCTTTACAAGAACATTATAAATCATAAACAGGGTAGGAAAAATAGGCTGTTCCTGGATTTTTGGCATCCAGAATATTATCCCCTCCAGAAAATTGTCCTCTCATTTTTCTCATTTGGAGGTTAAATGTTTGACTAGAAAGTACAATATGATATTCTGATGTCACAGGTTTGAAGGATAGCATCCACTCCACATTCAATTACAAAAAAAAAATATTCTCCACATCCAGGGGTGCAAAGTACAAATCCAACCCTAACCATGAAGCAAGTATATGTGTGCGAGGTTGTTGGAATATTATACAGGGCTGTGTGCAGTTAATACTTAATACCTTATTATAAATAAGATGAAATTGCTATGATTCGTTTTTATATTTACATTTAGTGTATTATCATATATGTACTATTTTATTACTTCGCCGTGACCACACCTTCCGCTCAAGGTTGTTGGAGCAAAAGCATTGATATAATCAGGTAGAACCGGTAGTTATATAGGAACAAAATACGTCATATGTAGATATGAAGTAAAACACATGACGTCAATACAATGTAAAAGTAAAAATGACACTTCATGGACAAACCTACCAACCACGAAAGCTGGGTTAACATGCTTAAAAAAACAATGAAAAGATATTCGACCAAAATCAATAAAACGTCCCAATGTTTCTGCTCAGATCCACAGATCGGAGTTCATTTCCCAAGATCTTGGGATGTTCTCTAAGGTGTGGCAACACTGCTCACAACTGGCCAAATCAGCAATGTCAGATTACTCCAGGTCATCGCTCCACAATGGTCTAAATGTATAAAAGGCTGGCGTTCTGCTTCTGCGTGCTTAGCCAATCTGCCTTTCACGTTCAGGTTCAATATTTCCGCACAACGTTCATAGGTGTGCGCAGTGCTAGACTTCACAGATATTGGTGATCATCGTCCATGTGTGTCCAGTTGTGAGCGAGTCCTGAAAAGGCCTCCCCTCGGATCGGTAAGCTTAATCGATTAAAGGTCCCATGTAATGCACAGAATAGCGATGCTATTTTACCACAGTGATAATTGGCAAACAATACATTAAAGCTACATTGAAAGCGAATAAAAGCCAACACAATATAAGCAGTTAATATTTCCAGAAAGGTAAAGAGCATGGCGACCTTTTTTAGAAGTATTGCTGAACGCAAACGATTGCGTGTCGCAATGAAATCAGCTGACACGCTCATGCCTTAAATACCGCCGTAGTCATACATCAATATTGGACAGCAATGACGCCTAATTGAATCGAGCACCATCCCGATATCCTCGGTAAGGCACGACCTGCCCCTGGGCTCCGTTGGTCGCAACACATCACTTCCACTGCGCACGGATTACAGAGTGGCGACTACAGCCAAACACACTACCCCTGCAGCAAAGTTGACGCAATAAATGTCGACCGCGTCCAGCGCCAACAGCCTATCGCTCTGGAAGTGGGTTTCTTCTGGGAATGCTCTACAGCTGCTTGATGCCGTGTAATTAGCGTGCAGATGGCGTAACCTGATAACTGCGCATTGATGGGGGGCCGAACACAAATGCTACCTCGTTGACTGCCGCTCATGACCATTGCGGGTCGTCGACTGCATTCTGATTTGGCGAAACAGTCCATCTGCAACTAATAACATTGCCTTAAAAACGATGCACCCAGGCAGTCGAAAGATCCACAGGACGTCATTCGTCCAATATACAATGAATAAATTATTGACAACTCAACGCATTTCAATTTTACCGTTGATCTAGTGCATTAAACATGCAAACCCTTTCATCGAAGTGCCGATAAGATGCTGTGAGACGAGAAAAGACGCAGACCAGGCTGCTCGATGACGCGTTATAGTTCCGACACGGTAATGTTGGCCAACTTCCCGAGTGGTTTGATTGCGGCGTTGATCAGATAGCACAGAAGTCGCCGGTAACGACAGACCAATGGACAGCTCGTGGTCTGGTCAGGGATAATGAGACACAGACACGGCCACTCTACTCGTGCACGGCATCATCACCATGTAGCGACTGCTGCCACAAAGCAGCTGAGACGAAGGCTGGATTTGCGCTCTTATGCTGTCCAGTCAATATTGAGCACCTTATCACAGAGCAGTTCATTGTCAAAGAACAAATTAGTCCCCAAATGAGAAAAAACGAGAGGATGATTTTCTGGAGGGGATAATGCTCTGGATGCAAAAAAAAACAGAAACAGGCTATTTGTCCTACCACTACTGACACTGATCCCAGGTGACTCTCATAAAACATGCAACACATGGACAGCAAAATGCACTATTATTACACCAGCATCACCAGCTTGCAAAACACGCCTAGCAAAACATGGTTGCCGACTGAATTTCAGCACCAGTGGAGCAATGTCCACAGAGGTGACACAGAAGTGATAATAAGGCGTCCGACGTGACAACGCCTTGATGGCCGCCTGCCATGTATCGGTGTCGAGTTTCCATGTAAGCACACAGTCCCAGCACACTTCACGGGTCCTGGCTCTGCCCTACACTGCACCGACCTCGGCCGATCAATGGCGCGTGCAGTATGGGCACACCTAGACGGAATAGCAAACTGGACAACAGACTGTACACGTGCCCGATAGCACCAGTTCGACGGCAGGCTTGCGCCAGATGGTGACACAACTGCCTTCGTCCGTCACAAGAGCCATTTATCTTTAGAGAACTTTCTCTTTAGAAGCGCTGGACATCGCAGCTCGATGTTGATATCCAGGGGTTACACGAGCACAAGTGCAACCAACTGCGACGAGAACCCAGCTGGCCGACGACAGTGGATCAGCCAACGGCAGTAGATCAGCCAACGGCAGTAGATTAGCCAGCGGCAGTAGATCAGCCAACGGCAGTAGATCAGCCAACGGCAATAGATCAGCCAAAGGCAGTAGATCAGCCAACGACAATAGATCAGCCAACGACAATAGATCAGCCAACGGCAATAGATCAGCCAACGGCAATAGATCAGCCAACGACAATAGATCAGCCAACGGCAATAGATCAGCCGACGGCAATAGATCAGCCAACGACAATAGATCAGCCAACGACAATAGATCAGCCAACGACAATAGATCGTTGGCTGATCGATATTGTCGATCGCCAACGACAATAGATCAGCCAACGACAATAGATCAGCCAACGGCAATAGATCAGCCGACGGCAGTAGATCAGCCAACGGCAGTAGATCAGCCAACGGGTCCGTGGCATCAGTGGCACACTTCAAATGGTGAGGTATTTGGACCAATGGACCCTTCTTCGGCCCTTGTAGCAGCGCAATTAGGGCCCGATAATGGACAGTGTTTTAGCATTAAAAGGGGTTTTAATTCATCCAGTGGACTAAATATCGTTGCATCCAGTACTGCATGCGCACAAAAATCGTTGTATACACAAGGCGTCTTTTTAAAAGGGAAGTCCCAAAGCCATGAGAACGAGGGCTCACTTGGTTTAAAGGCGGACGTTGGAGGTGTTACTTGGAGGTACTTATGTAAGGGTACCTCGTGTGACGAGGTCAGTTAACATAACTGCGGGTATGTATCTCCCTCGATAAAATCCTGAATACGCCCCTATTGCCCCCGACGAGATATGGGCATAAGAGTTCACGGAACTTGCTACCGCAATACTTACACGGACGGTTCCCTCCCCTCATGGTTTTGTATTGTGAAAATATAGTTGGCTGAGAGGAGAGCGGGTGGGGGTGGCAAGATTTGAAGAAAACTAAATATTGATCACTGAGCGAGCTGCCAAAGATCGGCTCGGCAAGTTTCCATCTCGCCGGTTAGGTACGAGCCAGGTGTACAACACGCATGGAACAGTGCCACGTTACAACCATGCCAAAACATTGCCTGCTTCTCCGTAGATTCACATCTGGTAGTTCGATCTAGGTTTTGCATGCACACTGGGCGATGAATTCACTATCGCTTACAGTGCGGACTACTGTCGCCGCGAAGAAGCATTTGCCCTCAGTCCGATCTGACGTGAGCAGGGACCAATTCACAGCCGGCGAAATACGCATTTGCAACAATGGGACGAATTTTCTTCACTTCATCCTAAAAGGGTTCTCACAATGCTTGCTTGGGTGGCTTTATAGGATCTGGAGTTATGCCAGAAAGAGCTTGCGCAGGACTAGAGGTGGCCAATGTAGAGACATAAAGGCCCGTCAGGAAGTGCGTTCAAGACCGGTGGGCATTTTGACTTTTTTTTTGGGGGGGGGGGGATATACGAGGATTTTGTAAATCCATGGATTACCATTTACATATTTCTAATTGTGACCATCATCCTAATTATGAGCGTCATCGTATTACATGTGAACCACAATGCCACATGGTATTTCATGGCATGTATAAAATATAAATATTATAGTCCAATTTCAGCCTTTTCCTATTCGTGTCAACACACCGTTCGGAAATTGGCCTCACATAGACTGACTTTTTTTGACAATACTTAGTCATATTCAAACATTAAATGAGATCAGCCCTAAAATGAAATTTTCTTCCTGCCATTCCTCTCCTGAACAAAAAAAAAGAGAAAAGTACTGATTGCCAAAATAGATCTGGCCAACAGGAAATATTGCACAATTCAAATGATGAATTGATGGACTATTCGCTCAGGTTATGTCCGTGCCTGTATACATTGCACAGAAACTGAAACTTGCAGCATTAGGGACCCACGCAATTTGTAGAGGCCTTTGCAAACCTTACGTGCCTGACTGTATTCCACAGAAACCCGAACTTGAAAACATCGATGGCTACCAATTGTTGAAGACCTAGCATGACTCATGCTCATAATTACAAGCTGATCATTGGCAGTCCAACGGTTGATTTGTAGCATACGCAAAATAAATATAACGCGCAGTTCATAGTGCGTCGCCCACACCACTGACAAGGTACCTATAGGTACGCCACATCGTACATCGCCTGCCGATACACATTTGTCACGTCACAATTTCCCCAAAAGAATAAGTGCCGTCAGTATTCCACTGCTCCGAATGAGGTAGGATATTCTCCGTATATCGTTGAATCAAATGAAGGCGAAGAGAAGTGTCCGAACCCGCGCCGTCTCGGGTGGTTGATATGCAGTACAGCGGGCGTGAGTGTGTCGCCAGTACAGCGGGCGTGAGTGTGTCGCCAGTGCAGCGGGCGTCAGTGTGTCGCCAGTGCAGCGGGCGTCAGTGTGTCGCCAGTACAGCGGGCGTGAGTGTGTGGCCAGTACAGCGGGCGTGAGTGTGTCGCCAGTACAGCGGGCGTGAGTGTGTCGCCAGTGCAGCGGGCGTGAGTGTGTCGCCAGTACAGCGACCGTGAGTGTGTGGCCAATGCAGCGGGCGTGAGTGTGTCGTCAGTACAGCGAGCGTGAGTGTGTCGCCAATGCAGCGGGCGTGAGTGTGTGGCCAGTACAGCGGGCGTGAGTGTGTCGCCAGTACAGCGGGCGTGAGTGTGTGGCCAGTACAGCGGGCGTGAGTGTGTGGCCAGTACAGCGGGCGTGAGTGTGTGGCCAGTACAGCGGGCGTGAGTGTGTGGCCAGTACAGCGGGCGTGAGTGTGTGGCCAGTACAGCGGGCGTGAGTGTGTCGCCAGTGCAGCGGGCGTGAGTGTGTGGCCAGTACAGCGGGCGTGAGTGTGTCGCCAGTACAGCGGGCGTGAGTGTGTCGCCAGTACAGCGGGCGTGAGTGTGTGGCCAGTGCAGCGGGCGTGAGTGTGTGGCCAGTACAGCGGGCGTGAGTGTGTGGCCAGTGCAGCGGGCGTGAATGTGTCGCCAGTGCAGCGGGCGTGAGTGTGTCGCCAGTGCAGCGGGCGTGAGTGTGTCGCCAGTGCAGCGGGCGTGAGTGTGTCGCCGGTGCAGCGAGCGTGAGTGTGTCGCCAGTACAGCGGGCGTGAGTGTGTCGCCAGTACAGCGACCGTGAGTGTGTGGCCAATGCAGCGGGCGTGAGTGTGTCGCCAGTACAGCGGGCGTGAGTGTGTCGCCAGTGCAGCGGGCGTGAGTGTGTCGCCAGTGCAGCGGGCGTGAGTGTGTCGCCAGTACAGCGGGCGTGAATGTGTGGCCAGTGCAGCGGGCGTGAGTGTGTCGCCAGTACAGCGGGCGTGAGTGTGTCGCCGGTGCAGCGGGCGTGAGTGTGTCGCCGGTGCAGCGGGCGTGAGTGTGTGGCCAGTACAGCAGGCGTGGGTGTGTCGCCAGTACAGCGGGCGTAAGTGTGTCGCCAGTACAGCGACCGTGAGTGTGTGGCCAATGCAGCGGGCGTGAGTGTGTCGTCAGTACAGCGAGCGTGAGTGTGTCGCCAATGCAGCGGGCGTGAGTGTGTGGCCAATGCAGCGGGCGTGAGTGTGTCGCCAGTACAGCGACCGTGAGTGTGTGGCCAATGCAGCGGGCGTGAGTGTGTCGTCAGTACAGCGAGCGTGAGTGTGTCGCCAATGCAGCGGGCGTGAGTGTGTGGCCAATGCAGCGGGCGTGAGTGTGTGGCCAGTGCAGCGGGCGTGAATGTGTCGCCAGTGCAGCGGGCGTGAGTGTGTCGCCAGTACAGTGGGTGTGAGTGTGTCGCCAGTGTCTTGCCGGCACCAGTCACCAGATGTTCGCCAGTGTCGGGAGGGCACCAGTCACCATATTTGCGCCAGTGTAGGAAGGCACCAGCCATCATATATGCGCCAGTGTCCGGAAGCCACTCTGCCACAGCTGCATCAGTGTCCTCTCTATGCAGCGCCAACAAGAGATTAGTGCCGCACCGACCAAACATCCTTCAGAGGAACAACTGCTCGCGCATGCGATACGACGGCGCAGTCAAAACTGGTTAGCTTCCCAGACGCGTCGCGTCCTTCGCAGCCGGACCGAACGGGTTCCCACGCCGCGAGTCCTCCACACCGACAATCATCATGTACGGAAGTGCAGCGTCGCATTCGAACCCGCAGCCCGTCCCCGGACCGGGGGCTCGGGCTGTCGTCCGCCCCTGCCGACCCGACCAGCCGTGTTGGCGCTCATGAGACAACGGCGTGCGGCTGGGGAACACCAGCGGGGCCGCCGCCGTGAACCGACCACTGCCAGCTGACCACCACCGCCGCCGCCGCCGCCGCACACCGGAGCCGCTCCCACGACCTCCGTCCGGCCGAGACGAGCCCTGCCGGACACCCGCCGACGCCGAGACGCCCGGACGTCGGCACGATGCGCCGACAGGGCGCGCGCCGATTAACGCGTCCATTACCACGCCCGCCCGGCGCGTCGGGTCAACCGAGTCGTTAACGTCGGTCGTCGACGCGCACACATTCATCTCAATTGGACGGCGCCGGCGCTCAGGTCCGGCCGGGGATCGGTGACCGGGCCGAGCGGCGCCGGGCTGAGAGGGTTCACGTCCGTCGACCGCCGACCGGCGCCGGGCTGACAGGGCTCACGTCCGCCGACCGGCGCCGGGCTGACAGGGTTCACGTCCGTCGACCGGCGGCTCTGCACGGCAGCAGCCCGCGCGGACCCGTCTTGTAGTCAGGCCGCTGCAGTCGCCGCGACTCGTCCGTGGGCTCACATTCGAGTTGTCGCGAGGACAGCTCGGCCCAGCACTGGCACCGCCGTCCGCGGCTCAGGGCTCTGGACCACACTGCCAATGTCTGCGGCTCAGGACCACAGAGCAGTTGTCCGGAGCTCAGGACCACAGAGCAGTTGTCCGGAGCTCAGGACCACAGAGCAGTTGTCCGGGCCTCGGGACCACGGTGCAGTTGTCCGGGCCTCGGGACCACGGTGCAGTTGTCCGGGCCTCGGGACCACGGTGCAGTTGTCCGGGCCTCGGGACCACGGTGCAGTTGTCCGGGCCTCGGGACCACAGAGCAGTTGTCCGGGCCTGGGGACCACAGTGCAGTTGTCCGGAGGCCGGGGCGCTCGGGGAGTTCCCGACCGCACTGCCAATGTCGGGGGCCTCACGCCCACAAGCACCGGCCGACCACCGACGGCCCGGTACGGCTGAGCCGACCGCTGCCGCACCAGGGCGGGCCGCACCTCGCGGCGCGCACCTGTCCGCGCCCACCGTCCGCGACAGAGGGGCGTGAAATCGGCGATTTACACGGCGACGCCGGCGCCGGCCGCCGTCCAGTGGCGGCCGACAGGCTACACGGCGCATAAATACCCGCCCGGCCGTGCCACCGCGGCGGCCCAGCGCGGCCGGCAGCCGGGCCCCGCCCCGTCAGCGCCGGCGCAGCGCCGCCGCAGCGCAGCCGCGCGGCCGGTACGCCGGCCCGCCCACTCGCACACACACGCTCCCAACAAATTACACGCTCGCATGGCCGGCGATTAACAATAAAAGTACGCGCCGGAGGAGGCCAGCACACTTCATTTGCCCTCCGCCGACCGCCCCACAGCGACGCATTAGCCGCGCTCGGCAGTGGTTTCATTATGCAGATGCAGTCGTTGCCAGTGCATTGACGATGGATGATGGCATGGGCGTGACCGGCCCGCCCCACAGTCACAATGAACATCTGCCAAATTAGAATACGCAGAAACACATCAAATTGATTACGACTTGTACTTGACAGGAACGAAGAGCCCACACAAAACGTTTGCCGAGAACGACTGCCGGTGTAATTCGGCAGAACAGTCGAGCTGATGACTTCCGCTTGACAATGGTAAAAGCCACATAACCAATTTGTCTTTCGGCTGGCAAGATTACGACACATCCGCCGTCAAATGGTACAAGAATGCATGAATAGCATACGGCGTTCAACCGCCAATGAGAATGTGGCCAGGGCCGGGGCGCCAGCAGCCCAGATATGTTCAAAGTCATCTCCAATTCAAACCATTCGCGTGACCATGGTTGCAGAATAGGAATAATAAGTTCCGAGATATCGTAACTTCAACATGGTGTGTAATGGGCCAGCGATAGTCAGCCGTGGGAAAATCCTGAATTTTCTGTCAGAAGGTACATTCTGTTTGAATGTCGCTCTGCAAAGCGGCATCATGATTAGCATAACGACATAAACCACCAAAATAAAAGTAACTATCTCAATCTATGTCTGAATCATCAACACGTATCTATTCTTATTCATGACAATTCCGGCCAGGTTCCAGAACCATCTCAGCCTGTGGATTTGCATTATGACATCAAACCGTGCAGGCCGGCGCTGGTCAGGTGGCATTCTGATGCAGAACGTCAGCGTGTTGTCCAATTTGGTGTATTAAAAATAAGCGAGTCATTCAATAGGGCAGCTTTTCATCAGCACGTCCGCGACGTCATCACAAACGCTGCAGACGCACACACCCACCCACGTTGCAGGCTCCGCTTACGCCAGCGGCTGGCTGCTGTCGACGCCAGTCGATGCCGATGTGCTTGTTCACAACGGCTCGGTGTCGGGCTGTGGTCTGACACGACACAGCTACACCAGGTAGCCAGATCACACCAACTGGTCAACTGGCCACAGACACGACAGCAAACACTGACCAAACATCGGGGTTTGGGCGACGGGCGCATCTGCATCGCGTTCGGCGGAATAACTCGTCGAGTGGGGGTGGGACTGGACTCGAGCATACTGAAGGGGCAACAGAAGGGCGCCCTTTCCTCTGAAAGGGGTGTTTTAGCTGGAAAATCCGTTGAGCGACGGGTAGGGGCAGCGGTACACTCCAGCTTTCCTGACGGGGCGTCACGTTTGCATTGCAGAGGGGCACATGCCCTCAATCTGCCCTGCATACGCCCCGAAAAGCACCACTTTTATCGATGAGAAATTCCATTAGCATGACACCCGAGCAAACAACAGATGATTTCTGCACTACTTGTATTCCTCAGTCAGGAGACCAGATGGTCAGGAGACCAGATGGGGACGAAGAGGCGCTGCTCCGTTGTGAGATAACCTCTCACTGACTGTGCCTTTATCTAACGAGTAGTTAACCCGGTCGGAGACAGGCACACACGAAGAGGCGCTGATGGAGTTCGTATCTGTTTGCCAGATCATCCGTTCCTCCAACAACTGTCGTCCGTGCCATTAGACACACCAGCAACCGCTCGATGGTGGCCATCTTCGAGCCCCCAGCTGAGTGGTAGGTAGAGCAGCAGGTTTGTGGACGCTGACGATACGGGTGCCCGCCTATCTAACTAGTACCGGTACAGATACCAGTCTGTCTGGCCCGTGACTGTACAGGTACCGTCTGTCTGGCCAATGGCGGTACACGTACCCGTCTTCCTGACAAGTGATGATACCGGTATGGTACCATCACTTGTACCAGCGCTGATGGTACTGGTCTGTCTGACCAGTGACAGTACAGGTACCCGTCTGTCTGACCAATGACGGTACCGGTACCCGTCTGCCTGACCAATACCGGTACCCGGTCCGTGACTGCGGCCCACCCTCGCTGGCCATTGACGGGTCGTTATTAATGGCTGGCGATGACGACTTTTTAGCCGGCCATCGGTCGCATCTGCAGCCGCGACTCATTAATCAGTGGCAGTCCTGGTCGACGGTGCGAGATACGGGCCCCACTGGACAGTCTCCGTCCGCCAGACACCCTCCGTCTACCGAGCACCGACGTACAGGCACTGTTATACACGAAACACGCATAGTTCAGTTTAGAACGGACCAAATATTATATAGGAGCATTATTGTGCGTCTGTCAGCATCGTATGACGTACGTGAGACAACCTCAAGAATGTTCAAAGTTATAAACCAGTTACCACGGATAATCCTAAAATGTTGCCGATACGTCAAGCCACAGTCAAGAAGGAGACCAAGAAATCTGATCACCGGTTTTGTAGGAATTGTTGATTTGTATAACCTGACTTCCATATTTGGACACCTCTGACGTCAACAGAAATGCATGACGACTGTTTTTCCTGTGGAGAAGCGGAAACCGCTCACATTTTTCCAGCGCTCCAAGCGGCAAATAGCAAGTTGTAGTCTTCTCTGTACCGCCGGCGCTGAAGTGTTCGACGTCCAGATCGCAAAGTCGTCTGCGAAAAAGCGAGCTTACGGATATATGTTGGCTGTGTACTGGCGATGTCGTTAATTATAAGAGCAAACAGAGGCACACTAAGCACTCCGCCCTGCGGCACCCCGTTTACCTGCTGGAACCAGTCGGAATATTGGTTGCCAATGCGTACGCGGAATTGACGATCTGTTGGATAGTTGCGAAGAAAGACTGCTAGAGAACCACGGATGCCGCATTCGTGGATTTTCTGTAGTCATGCCGTGGCGCCACGCCGTGTCGGAGGCACCCTCAATGTAAAAAAGCACTGCTCAAACATGACGCTTCTTGACGAAAGCAGCACAAATGTCGGTGTCAAGGGTGATGAGATGGTCCACCGTGCCACGGTGTTTTCTAAAAGCGCACTGACAATTTGCTTAAATGTTTCTGGTTTCCAAGTACCATCCCAAGGGAACATTCACCATCTTCTCCCTCAATTTACAAAGAGACGATGTCAAGGAAATGGGGCCGATAGTGCAGTGGATCTTGTCCACTCTTCCCTGGCTTTAAAACAGGTATAATAATGCCATCTTTCCATGCTTCCGGAAATGCGCCCCTTTTCCACAGTGAGCTTAGCGTGGCCAATAAAACGTCCTGAGCACATCGTGGCAGGTGGCGCAACATTTCATTGTGTATCCTGTCGGGACCCTCGGACACGTCCCGCAACGAAGCAACTGCCGACATCAGTTCGGCCTTAGTGAATGGCTCGTTGTACTCGATCCTTTTTGGTGTAGAGAAATCTAGTCTCGCTTTCTCGCACTTGGCACGGTAGCGGAGGAATTCTGGGTCAATATTTCCTGAATTGCTGCGTCGTGACAGCGTGCGGCCAATTTCATTCGCTACTTCAGCTGGTGGAAAAATGTTTTGGCTTGCTATTCGCAAGACAGGAAGATGAGCGGAGAATTGACCAGAGATTCGCTTTATGCGTGTTCACACCTCCGTTGAGGGGGTGGATGAGGTGAGGCCTCCGACATATCTTTGCCAGGAAGCTCGCTTGGCTTCTCGCACAGCCTTACCGGCATAGGCTCGAGCCTTCCTAAAGGCGATCGTGTTGGCCGTTGAGCTCCGGCGGTCAAAAGCTCGAAAGGCTTGTTTCCGGGCACGATTGGCATCCCGACACTACGGAGTCCACCACGGGACTTGGGCACGACGGGGCGTCCGAGAAGTCGTCGGGACACAAGTGGCGGCTGCATCGAAGACTGCCGCTGTAAAAGTAGCCACCGAAGGTGGAGAGTTGTGATCGGGAGTGAACCTTGCCTGCAGTTTGGCCTCAAATTCACTCCAGTCGGCTTTTCGGAGGGACAGCTCAGTTCCGTAATCCAACCACACGGGGAAGTGGTCGCTTCCTAGCAGATCATTGTCAACAGACCAGGTAAAATGTTCGGCTAGTTGCGGGGAGCAGAGGCTCAGATCTAAAACCGATCTGTTTCCGGACTGTTAAGTAACATACGTGGGCGAGCCTGTATTTAAGAGAAATAACGACTCGGCTTGAATAATGCGTTCCAGGAGTCTTCCCCGAGCATTAGTAGTGTTACAGCCCTAGGCTGAGTGATGACAGTGAAAATCGCCTGGAAGTAAAACTGGCGGCGGGAGCTGTAGCATTGGTTGGTTATTGGTTTTTACGACACGTCGACCGTTGAGTCATATAGCGTCGCCAATCTCTCACGCCGATTGGTCGCGGGCGAAGAGTAGCGACAGGTGAGACCCGAACCCACAATCTTTCGATTGTGAGACGAGCATCTTACCCCTAGACCACTCGTCTCCTAGGGGAGCTCTAGCATTAAAAGTCTGAACTCTACCGACGGGAGAGACAGCCCGGGTGGCAGGTATAATGAGCACCGGGTTACTGGGCGATCACTGAATGACACACGGGCAGCGACTGCCAGTAGTGATGTGGAGAGAGTAACCTGGTGCGCATGTACGCTAAGTTCCACCATGTGCTACTGTGTCAGCAGGTATGTCCTTGTATAATACTGGAATACTGAGTAGTTGCTTAGCAAGCAATAGGCTTCTGGTGACAGTTTTGTCTCTTGTAGACAGGCAGCGGCGGGGTTTCGCGGAGATAAAACAACCTGAAGGTCGGTAAAATTGGCTCTAAAACCGCGTATGTTCCATTGTAAAACTAACGAAGGCATTTCGATGGATTAGATTCATATATGACTAGAGAGAATGGGTGACATGATCCGATGCTTGGGAGCGACTATCATGGGGGTCGTGCATTCAAAACTTGGTATTTGCCGTCCGCTAAAGGGAGGGAACCGCCGGTGGTTCGGACGATGAATCTTCACTCGGTCCGATGAACTGAGTTCTGTGTCGGCAGCTAGGCGATTCTTGACCCGGTGGAAAGACGGAAGGCGGCAGGCCTCGTTTCTGGGCCCCCATCCGGGGAGGGGGCGGTGGAGAACCCATCTCATGGGTAGCCTGAGCGATCGCCGGTCCCTCAATTCGCCTTCGCGGCGATGGGATAGCCGGCATTGGGGGAGGAGCCCTATCAGGGCCTTGGCGGCTCGTCGCCCGAGCCCTCTCCAATTGAGCAAGGCGCGCGCTTCGCCTCGCGGGCGCGCCTCTCGGCCTCCTGGTAGTGAATGTTTATATCGGGGATTTGGATGGTTCGGGTCTTTCTGGATGGCGATGTAGGTGCGGAAGTGGAAGTTGAGGGTGAGGTGAGGTCTGGCTCACTGGAAGGGGATAAGGATCAGGCAGGGAGGAGGTGGAGAAGATACATTTGGAGGTGGTGGTGGTGGGGCGTGTGGGAGGCGAGGGTGGGTTGGGGGCCGGTGGGAAGTGAGAGGTGGGGATTTAGAGGTAGGTGATGACGAAGATGGATATGGGCTGGGATTTAGTGGAAAGGACCGGGGAGGCTTCTTAGACCGTTGAGCCAGAGTCCACTTCCCACCCTCCGCCGTTGGGCGGGAGACCTCGGAAGAACGGCGCATCCACTCGTATGTGGGATCTCGGTCGTATCTGTGTCCTTCTCGGCTAGCCACCCTCGCCCCGCTGGCGTCTCAAGGAGGCGCACCAAAGGCTCGGAGTAGGGCTGACAGCTTCGCAATCAATACAGAAGACCTGTCGGGGTGTGTGTTCTGTAAAGTCGACGTGGTATTTCTCACTTTGAACGCGTACGATATTTTAGGATGAGCCTGGTCGTAGATATCCCTCGCCTCTCGAAACGTTACTCTTTGTGTGTGCTTAATTTATATGATTTCCTTCTCATTTATGTAAATGGACAAGTCCGATCATAGGAAGTGTGGGTGTTCCGTCCCCACATAGAAGTACACGTTTCACTTGAGTGCACATCCGATGCGCACTTGCCACACGCAGGGCGATTTCGGCAGTACTGGTTGGTGTGTCCATACCGTTGAGATTTAAAACATCTCATGGTATTTGGAATAAAAACTCGAACTTTCACACAGATGTAACCCACACGGATTTCAGACGGAAGATATGTGGTGTTAAAGGTTAAAATCATTTCTGAGCCTTTCCTCACCTTCATCTTCCTCGCCTCCGTCACCCCAAACTCCGACAGGCCGTCCACAACTTCCTCCTCCGGCACATCTCTCAGACCAAAACAGTTCATCAGCCCTCGCGAGGTATTTTTCGTCTTGTGGGGTTCTGTGGTAATCTGAATACTCTCATCGAACTTCCTCTGACCTTTCCGAACACTGTAAACAAACTCAGCCATATTCAATGCGTTCTCCGCCTCACCTGCCAGTGCGAATTCCACCTCCAAGGCACCGACCTTCAATTTCTCACAGCGAACAATCTTACCGAATCGCTCAGACCTCGTCTCGCCTCTGGAAGGGCGACAACGAGGCGAGTCATTTCGATTGTCCCCTCAAGACAAGGATGCGCGGGGCCGAAGACATATTGGTCTGGTCCCTACGAAAGGGACCAGGAGAGCCTTTTTTGGTTAGTGGATACCATGTGTTGTTTTATATTTCGGCTCCTCGGGCGCCCTCCGCTTACGGCCCTACTGGGGACGCCTGAGTCCCGCGAACGGGAGGACGCCAGGCGCCCGAGGAGTAAAACGGGGCAGGCGGCGCCTTCGCCCGGCCGGGATAGAGAGACTCACCACTTCGACTGGGATCCAACACCGCCCACCCCTTGACCCCAGCCGGCCGGGCCGGCAGGCACTGGGAAGAATTCCAAGCCCCCAGCCCGAGGCGAACAGCTACTTGACCCGTATGGGGCCCTTCGGGCCCGCCCGCCCCTCCGGGATATCGGGACCAAAGAGGCGTGTTGCTCCCCCGTCGCAACTAGCACCGTGCGACGGGGGACCTCAGCCTCCAGAATTCCGTCAACCCCGGGGGACGGGCCTAGGGGGCACGACTACCCCGATAAAACTGAGCTGGTGGGCAGGACCGGGGAAGTTGTCCTACCTACTCATAGTATGGATAGTTAGTGTTGTAAGGTTAGGTGAAGGACATGGATGTTGAGCTGGGATTGGGCATTGAAATGGGAGCGTATGGATGGGAGGACGAGTGAGACATTCTTCGTCTGAACCCTCCCCGGCTTCCCGGTGGTCTGGCCGCCGGATCCCTGAGGCATGCAATCCCACCACGGAAAGGTGGTTCCTCGTCTGGGGGGGAGTCTACTGAGCGCCGCCGACAGTGCGAGATACGGGGCCCATTGAGCAGTCTCCGCCCGCCAGACACCCTAGATCTGCCGAGCACCGCCGACAGTGCGAGATACGGGGCCCACTGGGCAGTCTCCGCCCGCCAGACACCCTTCATCTACCAAGCACCGCCGACAGTGCGAGATACGGGGTCTACTGGGCAGTATCCGCCCGCCAGACACCCTCCATCTACCAAGCACCGCCGACAGTGCGATATACGGGGCCCACTGGGCAGTCTCCGCCCGACAGACACCCTCCATCTACCGAGCACCGCCGACAGTGCGAGATACGGAGCCCACTGGGCAGTCTCCGCTCGTCAGACACCCTCCATTTCCCGAGCACTGTTGACAGTGCAAGATACGGAGCCCGCTGGGCAGCTTCGACGCACCCGACACCCTCCGTCTACCGCCGGAGATGGAGGGTGTCGGACGAGGGTGCCGGTTTGGCCCGCCGACACCAGGTACACCAGGCTCTACCGGGAATTCTCGGCCCACCCGACACACTCCGTCTAAGTTGTACACGAAGGTAATGGTGGATCCGGGAACATTCATGCTGGCACATTTCCTCATTCACATTCAACTCGCTGGCTTGTAATTCTACTATCATTCCTACACAGAGAATGCAGGGATCATCAACTCACGTGCAAGGTAACTATGCCGCAAGGTAGTATGTTCTTTGATAAAGTCCATACTGGAGCACACGACTAGATGAAATACGCGGATAAAACATCACTACAAGTGGATATGTGTGTGGGTGTGACGAGATGCGTGGTAAAAAACAAGAACATTATCCCCATGTACTGCCGACAGATGACAGTAATATCAGCCATCAATGTGAAGCACGCGACACCGCCACCCACGTCAAAACTCGCACGACCACCTGACAAAGCCAGGCCTGTCACTCGCAATGCGAAGAATTTCCGCTCCGTCGCTCGCAACAGGACAGAAAAAGGCGAAAAGTTCCAAAACGTTCGCTGCAGTCTTATCGGCTGCATGACCTCAGAACATTTCATGTTGCTAAAGAATGCGGCAAACAGTCACACCACCCGACGAGTTCTCTCTCTCTCTCTCTCTCTCTCTCTCTCTCTCTCTCTCTGTCTCTGTCTCTGTCTCTGTCTCTGTCTCTGTCTCTGTCTCTGTCTCTGTCTCTGTCTCTGTCTCTGTCTCTGTCTCTGTCTCTGTCTCTGTCTCTGTCTCTGTCTCTGTCTCTGTCTCTGTCTCTGTCTCTGTCTCTGTCTCTGTCTCTGTCTCTGTCTCTGTCTCTGTCTCTGTCTCTGTCTCTGTCTCTGTCTCTGTCTCTGTCTCTGTCTCTGTCTCTGTCTCTGTCTCTGTCTCTCTCTCTGTCTCTGTCTCTGTCTCTGTCTCTTCTCTGTCTCTCTCTCTGTCTCTGTCTCTCTCTCTCTCTCTCTCTCTCTCTCTCTCTCTCTCTCTCTCTCTCTCTCTCTCTCTCTCTCTCTCTCTCTCTCTCTCTCTCCCTCTCCCTCTCTCCCTCTCCCTCTCTCCCTCGTCTCGGCGCTGCCTTTAATACACAGTCCAGCTCGGATGCTATCGGCCTTCCGCGATAGCAGATCTGGCCGCGTAAATCGCAGGGGAGCGGACGTCTCGCCGTGCCACCGCCGACGGCTTACAGCGGGCGGCTGCCCTCATAGTTTACACTGCCACAATGCCACACACTGCGAATTCGCTACATCGCATTAGTGTCGTCTCTGCGTCGTGGCGTGTCGCGTGGTATGACGTCATCGAATGACGAATCGGCGAGATTGCGGCGCATCATCGCACCGAACGGCACGTGTCACGGCGCGTACGCGTAACGGTCCGTACCAGAGTAGGAACACAACCGGACCTTTTGTGACCCAACGACCCCGGGTCACACACTGCTCGACTGCACTTTCAGGCCGTTCGGATGGACGTGCAGGTCGAAGCAGGGACGGGGAGAGATGAGCTCTATGCAGTCCGGCGAACACTGCCTATGCTCTCTTATGACATGATCAACGATGATGAGTGCTACCAATGACGGCACAGATCCATAACACGTTGATAATAACGACGTTGGTTGGTAAAGCTGGCGCACACGGGAGTGTGGATCGTGGATCGTGGATCGTGGATCAGGGGCCGCGTGGCAGCTTCGGATCGGATCGCGTGCTGTGATGCGGACATGGTTACCATCGTTCGACGACAATTGTTTCCCCACTGAGTTATACCGATACCATCGAACAGTGGAAATGTCGCACTATTTGAAATTAGACGATAATGGGGTTGTTTGGCGTGTTCAGTCAATATGGGCTGCTGCCAACCTCAAGTCCAGAACGATGCACGAAGTTTTTGGCTAACAAGGTGTTATGTACCGGATTCGACATTGCCGGTACCTCAGGTAAATACCTGTTAACCCCGGCTGAGCTTCGGTAGATCCTACGGCGGCGCAAAAACACCAGTCGGAGATCCCTCCCACATGCGGAATCTGGTTGAGTGTGGCTTCACGACGCACTCCCACATGTGGAAGCTCGCTGATTGTGTGGCGAAAATGAAATGAAATGAATGGCTGACTGTGAAAATGTGGATCCACCTTGCCTGTGAGACCTAACGCAACCGGACCACAGCACCGACGGGAGTGTGGCTGCCGCACCGGAAGCCGGCAGTCGCGCTCGGCAGGTGGTGGCGCCACGGTGACACGTGTCGCCACATGTCAGCAATGACCCACCACCCTCACTCCCACCCCCACCTGCAGCCGACGCGTCGACCATGCACGCCGTGGTGCGCGTCACCGATGTCAGGGTATGCGGGTACGGCCGGGATGGGACCAGCGGCAGCCGCCAGTTCAGACCAGAGGTGGCTAATTTAAGGATCGAAAACTCGGCAGTGTGCCCGGTCAGGACCGACGGGCTTTTTGGCCGACCTTTGGGATATCGACCGGGTTGTCAGCAGTCTTCTGCGGCTCCATTGTGAAATATCAACAGAGAAAATACAATCAGTGTATGCTTTTCACCTATTTATGGTGTATATTCTGAGGGTCGTGTAAACATTATATTTAGCACTTTTCTCTACGTATTCAATAATCTGAAAATATATCGATAAATAGTCTCAGAATATCTTGCATGCTAATTGCTGAAAATAGCAGATCAAGGATACTGGTGAATACTTCGAACATATCACTAACACGTTAAAAGAAAGACGTGATCAAAATCGTGATCAAAATGCATGTCCAATTCATTTCATCACACATCGAAAAATATAAAATAGCTCCAGCCAGGTGAAAACGTCCCAACCCATCGTCAAAACTCAAAAGCCTAGTGCTGTAACACATGATATAAGATGATGTAACCGTGCTCATGTGTTATATTTATGGAGACGAGAAAAGACGTTTTGCTATGAAATGCTATGAAAATGTCATCAACATACATCAACATCAACATAAGTTCGCATTATTCGAAACAATAGATAACGGGCAGGAATCGGCCACCATTCACGGAGCAAATCGTCCTGCGGTTTGTCATCGGTGCGTCACCAATGGCCTAGCTAATTGTGACCGCATTCCAAGGTTCCATCTTCGCGTCCAGCTTCGTGTGCGATGTCAATCGGTATGTGACGTCATGAGGTGGCCGGAGAGGAAGGACACGTTCACAAAGTTGTCAGGATTATGCTTACAAAAAAATGAAATAGTCAATAAAAATAATACAGATGAATTTAATGACACGTTCATAATGTCAATTCACATCTACAGAAAACGTAAAACAACACAGTACGAGGGACTCAACATGCACAATGCAGGTATTTACCAGCTGAATATCGCATGCTGTTGCCGTACTGCCTTCATTTCAGCCACCCTTGTTTAAGATGCCATGCAATTCTTGTGACAGATGCGTGTAGCGTTAGTTGGCAGTACTTTCGATATGGATGGTGTTTTTTTTCAAGTTCATTGCTACACACTGCGATCATTAATGGTTTCTCGATTTATTATCTGTGTCAGGTAGCTCACCGTCAACACATTGAGATCACAAAATGCTAGCCGAGGGTGAAAACGCGCAACAAACGACAGCAGCGTGGACCATTTATACTGCTTTTATGGCACAATATGGTGAAGCTTGAAAACGTTCCCATACACGTAGATGACGCTGAATGCCACTGAGACGCTGCATGAAATAAGTATGACAGTCTCAATTTTGCTCTTTCCTTGGATTGTGGGTGGAAGGGGCAGTAAGATATATTTTAGCAAGTGTTGGGAACCTTGATGCCGTTGGCTGTGAACACATGCTAATACAGAGACATTTCCGACAGGGAAGCTTTATCTTAAATTTGTGCTTGAAGAGTGAACACAGCCTTCAGAGATAATGTGAATTGCTTACGTGGCCTTAACTCAACAGAGCGAAAAAGCTACTACTTTACGTCCGAAAAGAATGTATTACAAACACAATATTTTGACTGGGTTTCATTGCATTTCAACTGCACCACAATCGGGTTGGTCGTAGCAGGCAGACCAAGCCCGGACTTGAGTAGCAGAATTTCGGACACTTGCCACCTCTGATGCCGACCATATTTTACACCCGCCGTGGCCACCAATTCAGGCGACGGCTGAGGCCCAACGATGATCACCTACGCAAGGGATATGCATGGCCACAGGTGGTGGGGGGCCCGATCAGATCGTCAGTAGGCGACCACATGACCACGGACGGTATTCGCTGCCCGACCGACTGGTGGCGGGGGCCGATCGGATGGTCGGTGGGCGACCACACGACCACGGACGGTATTCGCCGACCTCTCTCTCTCTCTCTCTGCAGTATCTGTGTCGGCGCCGTGTCCGTGTCGGCGCGTCTCAGGCCGCGTCTGCTCCGCTGCGTGTACGGCGGCGGGCTGACGGCGAACACGGCCACCATACGGCTAATTGGATCCGGCTGGTAGACGCGCAGACAGCCGACAAGACAATGCCGGCGCCCCGCTGACACTCGTGGCGCGCGCGCGCGCGTCCGGGCGGCAGCCGCGCCGCACCGACCCCGCGCCGGAGCGCAGCGAGGGCACGCCACGCCTCGCGTCGCACGCAGCGCTGGCGCGGAACTTTCCCCCTAATCCTTCCGCAATTAATTGCAGGCGTGCGTGCGGTCCGCGCCCGTCGTCCATGCACAGTGGCCGGCCGAGCGCCCGTCTATGGAACAGACGGCGCCCGAGCCCTGAGCCCCGAGCCCCGAGCCCTGAGTCCCGAGCACCTGGCCCCGAGTCCCGAGTCCCGAGCATCGCGCAGAGACCCCAGCTGTGGCCCGGCGGTGTCCAGGCGAAGCCGTTGCTGGAGCAGCACGCGATAGGCCGACCCGTATGGAATGGCGCTTGGGTACGCTTCAGCGAGCCCGCTGACGATCGCCTGCCAACTGTACGGCACACAGTGTTAGCGCGAAAATGGCCGGCGCCGTGTCTCCCCATGTGCGCCAGCGTTCCGCGTGCAGCGCAGTCATTGGCGGTGGTCGGCCGTCCGTCCGACGGCCAATGGCACGCAGCCGTCCAACCAGCTTGCACTGAGCAATTTGGTCAGCGTCACGGCACTACTCTCAACTGGCGTGCCAGCTTGTCGGGAGTATTGACCGCGAGCCGGCGTGTCACGGGGACGAAATGCAGCACTTGCGGCGGTGCCCGGTGGCTATTGGCTTCACGGCGCGTGGTCTGTTCCGGGCGTCGCCAATCGCTCACGCCGACTGGTCGCCGGCGAAGAGAAGCGACAGGTGGAATTCGAGCCCGCAACCTTCCGGTCCGGAGACGGGCACCTCAGCCATAGACTACACGTTTTCAACACAGAACTTGCTCACGCGCCAGGTAACAACTGCGGTGGAACAGAGAGCGTGGCGACGTCACTGTCAAGATGTCAGCTGACATGCGGCGACCGTCTGTGAGGCGCAACCCACAGCCGACGGCACACCTACCGTCTCCAGATCAGTCTGCCGGCGACCGGTGTCCCTGGCCAGGGCGATGTCCCCGCCGGGGCCCTTGATAACCCTCGAGAGGGCAGCCGACGTCGCCAGCCCCCTCCCCACCGCCGCTCCGAGAGCACTAACGAGATTACCGCGGAACCGCTTCGGCTTAAGACCGAATCTGGCGTGATTTCCCCCGCATGCGAATACAATGCCCCTGACCAACTCTTTCGTCCATTACTATGTACACATTCCGTGAACATTATTTCAAAGGACGTTGGACGGCGCTGCCAGCAGCTCTCTCTGCACCCACAAAATGCTGGACATTGGTCTCACTGCTTACCTCGGTTACACGCCATCAGATCCCAGATCGACAACTGTTCGAAACGGCAACGTAGAGGATGCCGATCAAGGTCCCAAGTGCCTTACCAAGGAACGACTGAAACTCGCTCGTCGCCGCTTCATGAAGTTCGCAACTGTGATCGTCGGTACCAAAGGTGCCAACATGCTGCGGTTTCTCCAAATATTCCAGTTTCACCCGGCCGGCTGCTGAACAGCCTGCACGAATGTCACCGCAAATGCTGAGCCAGCCTTGCGGTAGCACCACACTCGTTAGGAGTGAATCATTCATTATATCTTCTTGAGAGGGATCCCACACCCCCCCCCCCCCAAACTTTGACGTCTGCCCCCCCCAAACCTTGATCAGCTAGGTTCATACACAAACATGAACAATGATATTTTGATAGCTCACGGAAATGATCGCCAAAGGACAAACTACTACGTTCCAAAGATTTATGGACATTTATCGTGAGGATGAAAAGTAAATACACCGAAACGTAGGTACAAACAACACTACACAATTTCCATTTCATGATCATGCGCACTGCACCCACCCCACCTCGCTGAAACCAATCCCCTGACCTTGGTTGCGTGTTTGGATTACAGTATCTTCGGCCAACGCTGCCTGTTTCGAGACTATGGGAGAACCAGATGGAGAAAATAGTGTAGTCATAAAGGTAGCTGGGATAAGGTGTGGGGCGGGGCAGGACAGGTGGATGCGGTTCGCGAAACCACACGCCTGCCACCTGCACAGGGGTGTAGGTGGTGAAGCCCCATGAAAAACTCCCTTCGCGGTGTGTGAAGTGTTTTCCCGGAAATATTTCCATTACCCCACAGTGCCGACATTTTAAGGTTGCCAGTGCTTTGACTTGCTAAGACAATATCATGTGGCCATCGAATGTCGAAAATGGGCAGCTCACACTGATCCAATATTAAAATCTGAGTCTAAACTAAGCCGATACTTCACCTACAAGTGAGCCCACCGTCATCAGCTGAGATAGTGCTGTATCGAAGCAAGGCCAGTTGTATTGACGCAAGCTCAACTGTATTGACGTTAGGTCACCAGATTTATCTTCAGCAATCGGCTAAGCAGTCCGCAGCAGTCGGCAGCAGTACGTCGCCGATGCGTCTCTTCTTATCCACATCTGGTGACCAGCACGTCGGAGTCTGAACTGCCGAGGTGTGGTTTGTGGCAGCATTGTGGTATATGGCGTGGGAAACGTAACGGTGGTGCTGGCCGTAGTGGTGGTGGTGCTGGTAGTGGTGGTGGTGCTGGCGGTAGTGGTGGTGCTGGCGGTAGTGGTGGTACTGGCTGTAGTGGTGGTGGTGGCAGTGGTGGTGGTGCTGGCGGTAGTGGTGGTGCTGGCGGTAGTGGTGGTGCTGGCGGTAGTGGTGGTGCTGGCAGTGGTGGTGGCGCTGGCGGTAGTGGTGGTGCTGGCGGTAGTGGTGGTGCTGGCAGTGGTGGTGGTGCTGGCGGTAGTGGTGGTGCTGGCGGTAGTGGTGGTGCTGGCAGTGGTGGTGGTGCTGGCGGTAGTGGTGGTGCTGGCGGTAGTGGTGGTGCTGGCTGTAGTGGTGGTGCTGGCAGTGGTGGTGGTGGTGGTGGTGGTGGTGGTGGTGGTGGTGGTGGTGGTGGTGGTGGTGGTGGTGGTGGCAGTGGTGGTGGTGCTGGCGGTAGTGGTGGTGCTGGCGGTAGTGGTGGTGCTGGCGGTAGTGGTGGTGCTGGCAGTGGTGGTGGTGCTGGCGGTAGTGGTGGTGCTGGCGGTAGTGGTGGTGCTGGCTGTAGTGGTGGTGCTGGCAGTGGTGGTGGTGGTGGCAGTGGTGGTGGTGCTTGTAGTAATGGTGGTGCTAGTAGCAATGGTGGTGCTGGCTGTAGTGGTTGCACTGGCAGTGGTGGTGGTGGTGCTTGTAGTAATGGTGGTGCTAGTAGCAATGGTGGTGCTGGTAGTAATGGTGGTGCTAGCAGTAGTGGTGGTGCTGGCTGTAGTGGTGGTATTGGCAGTGGTGATGGTGCTGGCGGTAGTGGTGGTGCTGGCGGTAGTGGTGGTGCTGGCAGTGGTGGTGATGCTGGCGGTAGTGGTGGTGCTGGCTGTAGTGGTGGTGCTGGCAGTGGTGGTGGTGCTGGCTGTAATGGTGGTGCTGGCAGTGGTAGTGGTGCTGGCTGTAATGGTGGTGCTGACAGTGGTGATGGTGCTGGCTGTAATGGTGGTACTGGCAGTGGTGGTGGTGCTGGCTGTAATGGTGGTGCTGGCAGTGGTGGTTTTGCTGGCTGTAATGGTGGTGCTGGCAGTGGTGGTGGTGATGGCTGTAATGGTGGTGCTGGCAGTGGTGGTGGTGCTGGCAGTGGTGGTGGTGCTGGTAGTGGACGTGGTGCTGGCAGTAGTGGTGGTGCTGGTAGTGGAGGTGGTGCTGGTAGTAGTGGTGGTACTGGCAGTGGAGGTGGTGCTGGCTGTAGTGGTGGTGCTGGCAGTAGTGGTGGTGCTGGCAGTGGTGGTGGTGCTGGTAGTAATGGTGGTGCTGGCAGTGGCGGTGGTACTGGTAGTAATGGTGGTGCTTGTAGTAGTGGTGATGCTGACAGTGGTGGTGGTGCTGGCGGTAGTGGTGGTGGTGCTGGCAGTGGTGATGGTGGCAGTAGTGGTGGTGCTGGTTGTAGTGGTAATGCTCGCCGTAGTGGTGGTGCTGGCAGTAGTGGTGGTGCTGGCAGTAGTGGTGGTTTTGGCAGTAGTGGTAATGCTGGCCGTAGTGGTGGTTCTGGCAGTAGTGGTGATGCTGGCAGTAGTGGTGGTGTATCAGGGTTTAAACACGAGTCAGCGCTGCACCAGTGTGAACCTATCCAAAGGCAAGACCAGCTCGTAGCCACGTTTCGCTGCCAGGTCACCCATTCTCCATGTTCACCGGCAACAAACGTGCTTCGTTAAATATTTGCGTCTGATGCCTCAATCCCACACTGATCCGGTGCACTTCTCAGTTGTGTCATGCCAATGGACATATCGATAATGAACGTAAGATATGGACAATGACATTACGATGGGAAATAGATGGGCTGAGTGTGAAAGGCCATTGGGACGGAGAAGGATACCTGGTCAGAGGCCAAGGACAGGGGCAGACAGCTGTGATTCACGTGTATCGAGAGGCCGATGCCCTCACGGGAGGTGATGACAGTAAATTTCGGGCTGATAATGGCAAATAGTCGACTCTATAAAATACCACTCTAGAATACGTATAGTATGCCACGGATATTCCGCACCTAGCACATCAAGCACCCGTGATCCAACTGCTTGTAAAAGGTGGGCCGTTCCCAATTCATCGCCGGCGGCTCGTTACACACACACGAAGGTGTTCCGGTATCACCCGTCCATCAGCCACGTGGCTTTAACCTCGCTACTCGCGCGACTTAATGGCGCGATGGCTTCGGGCCGTCGCCAGACAAAGACCGGCTGGATTACCACCGAGAAGCTTAATTCGCTAATTAAAACTGGCCACGATCTGTGCTCTTCCCAGCGTCCAGCTGCAGTTGTGGCACGTGCGTGCTATCGCCACACGCGATAGCTGCGCCGCGTACACAGTGGCCAACTGTCGCACAGGTGTGGCTGTGTCGGGCACATTGTCGCCCTGGCCCAGCTTAGACGCGGCCCCGCCGTCCACCTGCACACCTGTCCCACTGGGCACCACAGCACCCCGCCACTGGGCACCACCCACCTCCACACCTGTCCTGGTGACACCACAACACCCCGTCACTTGGCACCACCCACCTCCACACCTGTCCTGGTGACACCACAACACCCCGTCACTGGGCACCACCCACCTCCACACCTGTCCTGGTGACACCACAGCACCCCGCCATTGGGCACCACCCACCTCCACACCTGTCTACCTGTCTCACTGGGCACCACCTACCTCCACACGTGTTCCGGGGATACCACAAGTAGCAGAACCCATGTGCTCCGGCAAAGGGGGTTGAAATGAGACTATCTCGTCATATTTCGAACCAACAATGGAAATAAACACATTAGATAGTCTCGATCACGAAAAGATCAGTGGGGTTTTAAATCACATTACGTTGGCTACAGAGATCACGTTGGCTACAAAGATCAGCACGCCTCCAATGACCGTGTCGGTGTGGGGACTTCCCTTGGTCCATGGAGTACATGTCAATATGAGAAGTGCTGTGTTTTTAGATCGTATTACGCTGGCTACAAAGACCAGCACTCCTCTGATGACGTGTCGGTGTGGGAGTTTTCCTTGGACAGTTTGAATACAAGACAATATGAAGAGTGCCGTGTGCTCCAACGATAACTGGAAGACGTGAGGCATCACGTAGACGCATCACACACACGCACGGCAAACAGAGCCCGCGCTGCAGCTCTAGCTGTGAGTCGCCGGCCAGCACACAGAAGCGCCACACATGCACCAGACCTACGACGGCGCAAACCCAGGATCCGCTGCGTGGACAAGGCTGACAAATCGTACTTACATACTGTCGGCGGGCCGGCGACAACATGAAACAAGAACACAGGTAGGTCAGCAAAATACGGCCAGTGTACAGACCAACCAGACTACTGCACCGCAAACGACGTATACAGAGCATGCACAGTGCGCATCACCTACATACATCGTAAATATGCACACGTGCGCACGTCCAGAACGGAGGAAAGTGTGCACTGCACACTTCCCTCCGCTCTGGAAGACACGCAGTGAAACACCAGCTACAAATCGTCCTGGGCCACAGCAGGCCCTTGGGAGGAGCAACAACAGCTGCCACACACATGGTCGGGCCCAGCTGGCGGGGGCTGCCGTCGACGGAGACGGAGGCGGGGTACACACGGCTGGCGTGTGCCGCACATCACGGATCACTCGCAGCGTGTCACCACCCGCCAGCAGACTGCCGCTGCCGCTGCCGCTGCCGCTGCCGCTGCCGCTGCCGCTGCCGCTGCCGCTGCCGCTGCCGCACGACTAGCGAGTCAGCTGTATGACCGGACCGGACGTACGGTGGCTATGTACGATGGCTACGTACGATCGTCACGTACGTTGACAACGTACAATTGCCACGTACGATGGCTACGTACTATGGCCACGTACGATGGCCACGTACGTTGGCCACGTACGTTGGCCACGTACGTTGGCCACGTACGTTCGCTACGTACGATGGCTACGTACGATGGCTATATACGATGGCTACGTACGATGGCCACGTACGATGGCCACGTACGATGGCTACGTACGATGGCTACGTACGATTGCTACATACGATGGCTGCGTACGATGACAACGTACAATTTCCACGTACGATGGCTACGTACGATGGCCACGTACGATGGCCACGTACGTTCGCTACGTTCGATGGCTACGTACAATGGCTACGTTCGATGGCTACGTACGATGGCTACGTACGAAGACTACGTACGATGACCACACACGATGACAACATACGATGACTGCGTACGATGGCTATGTCCGATGGCTACGTACAATGACAACGTACTATGACAACGTACTATGACAACGTACGATGGCTACATACGATGACTAGTAGGATGACTACGTAGGATGACAACGTACAGTGGCTTTGTGCGATGACTACATACGATGGCTATGTACGGACTACAAACACAGCACGCCAGGCGTTGGATGACGCTGTCCAATGTGTGACACCGATGTCCATCACACCCAGAAGACACGACAGGACACAACGCCATCGCCGGCGTAACAACGGCGTCAGTCGTGTACCACACGATAAGCCAGCCATGATGCGTCGAAACTGGCGCGGTAGTGCCGGCTTGAGTCAAGCCAATGCTCAAGAACATTTGTTCGAACTGCGGTCACTCGCTAACTGGGATGGCTTACTGCCGCATCCAGCAACCCATATAGGCTAATGTAAATCTGAATTTGACCTCAAATATTGCCTGCTCACATAGCGAGATAAGCGTTCTCGGCGCCATGGTCGTCTGGCTTTGGTGTCCATTCGGCGTTCTTTTATTCCTCTGCATGCATCTTCCAATCCTATAATTGCAGCACATGAATGAAGCGAATCATCACAACGAAAAGCAACAATAATTTACGAAATAGCTCGGTGGCACCCGTCCTATGTCTATGGTACTCGACGGCCATTGGGCTGAATACCAGGGTGGCCAATATTTGCAAGGAACTTGGGGTGGGGTGGGATTTGTGGGGGGATTTCTGGGGGAGGACTGAAATGTTTGCATTGGATGGGTTACATTTGAGCAAGAGAGGAGTTGAATTGCTCAGCAATAGGTATGAGGAGGCTCTCAATAGGAAACAGGGAACTAGGCAGGTCATAGGGGGATGTAGCTGATAAAGAGAGAAGTCTTGCAAGCAAGGGAAGGAATAGTTTATCATGTTTTTATGTCAATGCCAGAAGTGTTAGGAATAAAATTGGGGAACTACATGCATATATGTTGTCTGAAAAGCTAGATTTGGTATGCATAACAGAGGCATGGGTTAATGAAAGCATTTTTGGAGACAACTTGCAAGAATTTGAATTGACAGGCTACAACATGCATGCTTATCAAAGGAAGGCAAGGATAGGAGGAGGTATACTCTTGTATGTCAGACAAGTAATTAAATGTCATTCCATAGATAATAGTGTACATGATGAAGGAGTAGAATCCTTGTGGTTAGATATCATTCTGAAGAATGGAACAAAATTTAGGATTGGGGCATTCTATAGACCTCCAGACCAGAATGAAAACATGGACAGGTTGATGCAGGAAGAAATAAGTAGGAGAGTGCATGAGAGAACTGTTTTGTTGGGGGATTTCAACATAACAGGATTGGGAAGCAAAACTATAGGTCTAAACAAATCAGGAAGAAGTTTCATGGATTGTTTTGAGGAAAATTTCTTCTTTCAAATGATACATGAACCTACAAGGGAAAATGAAATATTAGATCTTGTGCTTACTAATGAGGAAAATTTTGTACAAAATGTGAACATAGGAGAGACCTTGGGTAATAGTGATCACAACATTATACGCTTCTCATTGTATGTTGGAAATGTAGGAACCAATAAGACATTGATTCCAAATTTTGCTAAAGGGAATTACAATGAGTTCAGGATCTTCCTGAATGAAATTAATTGGGAGGACTTATTGAAAGGCTTAGATGCTTATGAAATGTGGAGAATGATACAATATAAACTATTTCAAGGTCAGGATAGGTTCATTCCCAATAGGCGAATTAGATTAACCAGGGTTAAGCACCCTTCATGGCTGACCTGGGAAGTAAAGCATGTATTGGAGTCAAAGAAACAGGCATTCAAGAAACTAAATATGCTAACACTGAGGTAAACCTCAAATCATATAAAATAGCTAGAAATAAAGTTAGGAGGTGTGTTAGGGCATCTAAAAGACTGGCTGACATCAAATTAGCTCGGGAATGTTCAGCAGGTAATGCTAAGAGATTCTTTAGTTTCTACAAATTTAAGGCTAAGAAGTGTAGTGTAGGATCACTGGAGGTGGATGGGGAATTAGTGGTTGAAGATTGTGATCTTGTGGAATCCCTAAGCAAGCAATTATCATCAGTCTTTACTAAAGATAATTCTGGTAGAATAGAAACAACTGAATCGTATGCCATGACAAGTGATAGGTTGGAGTATCTTACAATAACTACAGAAGCTGTAGAAAAGCTGTTGCAGAATATAGAACCAAATAAAGCTTCTGGACCAGATGATATATATGCTAGGGTTTTAGTAGTGTGCTAAAGCTTTAGCAGTTCCCCTAGGTATAATTTTCAGGCGGTCTATGGAATATTCTGAAGTGCCTGAAGATTGGAGAAATGCAAATGTAGTACCAATTTTCAAAAAGGGAAGTATGAAGTGTGTAGGGAACTACAGGCCAGTCAGTTTGACCTCAATAGTTTGCAAGGTACTAGAAAATCTGGTTAAACAGAATGTTCAGATTCATCTTGTAAGAGAGTTAGTTTTTGAGCGTCTTGATCCCATAAATTCAGCCCCTACCCCCTCCGTTCCTGGCGCGACTAGTCTCAGGCACCTAGACTGGCGTCCGCCTGTCTGATGCCGACGTAAGCAGCCACCGCTCCAACGGGGCCGGCCATTGGACCTTGTACCTTCACCTCCCCTCTCTGGCGCCAGGCGTCAGAGATGTGACCTCAATACTGTGCTGCCGGTACCAAACCCAGTTCACATAAAGCTATACGTTTGGCTGTCCCGTAACCGTAATTGGTATAATCCGGTAAGTCTTCCGATTGTAAAAGTATACAGTAATAGTAACTGTAAAAGAGTGTACCGTAAATATCACGTAGTACCCTTCACTAAATGCAAGCCCACTTACGACGAAGCTTCTAGAACATGGATGTGACGTAAATGGGCGTCTACCGTGCTCGGCCAATCAGTGGCCGGGGGTATTCAGCCGTGAGGAGCCACCCCAGGCAGCCGGACAGTCAGGCTTGGATTCTCAAAGCGGGCGCATCTGTGCTTGTGCGCTCCGTGCGCGCGTGCTTCCCAACTAAATTCGGCTTCTAAATTCATAGGAAAGGCAGTATCACGGCTTACCTTCAGAGGAGAAAGTGCTGTACGGTGTCTGTCGGTCTCGTGTGATCGTGCGAGTGCTACAGGCAATACAGGGCAGCTAAACCGACTGGTGCTTTCGTGACCGGGGTTATCGAGACGACGAGGTTGCTAGACTTTCGCGTGCCAATATAGGACATTCCTACAATCTTGATAGGCACAATCTTTCAAGGGATACTCAACATGGATTTCGATCTCAAAGGTCTTGTTTAACTAACCTTTTGGAGTTCATGGAGTACGTTACTAAAGAAGTAGACAATCAAAGCAGGATAGATGTTGTGTACTTGGACTTTATCAAAGCTTTTGATAAAGTTCCACATGGGAGGCTAATTCATCAACTACAGCAACATGGGATTGTTGGAAAAGTTATAGGTTGGATTGAAGCATGGTTGAAGGGAAGGAAACAAAGGGTAATGTTAAATGGATGTAAATCTGATTGGAAGGATGTTCTGAGTGGAGTACCACAGGGCTCTGTTCTAGGGCCACTTCTCTTTATCATCTTTTGTGAATAACATTGAGGTAGGGCTGAGGAATAGAGTGTTCAAATTTGCGGATGACATCAAGCTGGTAGGAGTGGCAAACAGTTGTGATCAATCTAGAAATATTCAACTAGACTTGGAGGACCTAAAAAAGTGGGCTGATCAATGGCAGATGTCTTTCAACTATGACAAGTGTAAGGTTATGCATCTGGGGGTCTGGAGGTGAGTTTTTTACTTTCAGATATACAATGGGAGGGAGGGAACTGGATGTTATTGAAGAGGAAAGGGACTTAGGTGTGTTGGTTTCAAAAGACCTTAAAGCAGAAAAGCAATGTAGCTCAGCTAGGAACAGGGCACTCAGAATGCTGGGACTCATTAATAGAAGTGTGATGTATAAGAGCAAGGCAGCCATGAAAAAAAAACTGTACTTAGCATACGTGCGACCCCACTTGGAATATTCTGTACAAGCTTGGAGCCCCTACCTAGAAAAAGATATAGACAAGTTAGAGAGAGTGCAGCGCAAAGCAACTAGACCCATCAGTGGAATAGGTAACCTAGAATATGGAGAAAGGCTTGTGGCATTAGATATGTACTCACTGAAGTATAGGAGATTAAGGGGATTAAAAAGACATGATTGAAATGTACAAAATTGTTAAAGGACTAGATCAGGTCAATTTAAATGGCGCTCTTCAGTTTAGAGTATCACATAGGGGTCATCAATTCAGGTTAGACAAGTTGAGGTGTAGGACAGTTAAGCGACAACAGGTCTTCAGTCAAAGGGTTGTTGATCAGTGGAATGGGCTGCCTGCTGATGTTGTGGGGAGTTCCTCATTGAATGTATTTAAAAGGTAGGGTGGATAAATTTTTTAGACAGGAAAATCTTGTTTTTGAGTTCTAATTTGTGATGGATGGGGTGAGATGTATGTTAAGTAAGTATGCACGGCACAGACCCTTTAATCAGGCATGGATGCAGTTTGAAAATTATTGATAAGGCATTCAATCCACATGTGTTAAGAAAGATCAGGGGAATAGGGCTGGAAAGCTAGGGTAGATAGGCATTGATAGGTGTGTGGGATATTGGAGGACTGGTTCTTCAGGATGTGGGATGGTTGGGGAGGGTATTTTTACCAGGCTTATAATATCTTCCATTTACAGACTTAACCGGATGGGCCCTTGGGTCTCTTATTAAGTCTAAACGCTTTATAACTTTATATAGGGTGTACCTAGCAGTAGATTCAGCACCTTCCTTCGGGATGTGATACTGATGAGATTGTCTATGGTAGCACAATGGGTATGATGGGAGGAGTTTGTAATTGTTGAGTGTGTTATGCAATAGCAAGTGAGTCTCTTATTAAGTCTAAACGCTTTATAACTTTATATAGGGTGTACCTAGCAGTGGATTCAGCACCTTCCTTCGGGATGTGATACTGATGAGATTGTCTATGGTAGCACAGTGGGTATGATGGGAGGAGTTTGTAATTGTTGAGTGTGTTATGCAATAGGAAGTGTCTCTTATTAAGTCTAAACGCTTTATAACTTTATATAGGGTGTACCTAGCAGTGGATTCAGCACCTTCCTTCGGGATGTGATACTGATGAGATTGTCTATGGTAGCACAATGGGAGTGTGTTATGCAATAGCAAGTGAATTGGTGCTAGATAGGCTGCGATATATAGCTTCCTAGGAACTTGAGGTAAGGGATTGATTGGGGTGAGAGTATGTACATTTCTAGTACCTTTTCCAGATAGATGATGATGATTATTGGGGTTTTAGGGTGCATCAACTTTTCCAGATAGGCTTAACCCAGATGGGCCCCTGTGGCTCTTATTAAGCCTTAACACTATGACTTTATGACTTTATGACTATGTGACCGAAACCACGGGCAGTACTTACGCCCTGATGACGTCAGAGGGGTGGCAGCGACATCAGCGGCGTACGACGACAGCAGCAGCATGGAACAGAAGGCAGACAGATCGGTCAGTGAATGTCGCATCCCATACATCACTCGCAGCAGCACACAAAACAGCCGCCACATCGCCGGCATACCCGACCGGCCGCCACATACACAGAACAACCGCCACATCGCCGCCACATACACACAACAGCCGCCACACCGCCGCCACATACACAGAACAGCCGCTGCATACACAGAACAGCCGCCACATCGCCGGCATACCCGACCGGCCGCCACATACACAGAACAACCGCCACATCGCCGCCACATACACACAACAGCCGCCACACCGCCGCCACATACACACAACAGCCGCCACATCGTCGGTATACCCTACCGGCCGCCACATACACAGAACAGCCGCCACACCGCCGCCACACCGCCGCCACATACACAGAACAGCCGCCACATCGTCGGTATACCCGACCGGCCGCCACATACACAAAACAACCGCCACACCGCCGCCACATACACACAACAGCCGCCACACCGCCGCCACATACACACAACAGCCGCCACACCGCCGCCACATACACACAACAGCCGCCACACCGCCGCCACATACACACAACAGCCGCCACACCGCCGCCACATAACACAACAGCGCCACAACAACCGTCGGTATACCCTACCGGCCGCCACATACACAGAACAGCCGCCACACCGCCGCCACACCGCCGCCACATACACACACAACAACTCGTCGGTACACCCGACCGGCCGCCACATACACAACAACAACCGCCACACCGCCGCCACATACACACAACAGCCGCCACACCGCCGCCACATACACACAACAGCCGCCACACCGCCGCCGCATACACAGAACAGCCGCCACATCGTCGGTATACCCGACCGGCCGCCACATACACAGAACAGCCGCCACATCGCCGCCACATACACAGAACAGCCGCCATATATACAGGACAGCCGTCACATATGCAGAGCAGCCACCAAATATACAGAACAGCCGCCACACTGCCGACATGTCCGACCGGCCACCACATACAGAGAACCGCCGCCACATCGCCGGCATACCCAACCGGATATCGCTGGAGCTCCTTCTCGTCCATTCACCTGTCTGGAAATAGTAATGATACGTCGAACACTTAAATGATGAGTGTAATTGGGAAGAAGAATACGCCCAGCAGACCGCCGGAGTTAGAGCATTCATCAGACGAGCATTAGCATACATTGCCGGCCACGATGCCGGTAGTTATCCCTGACTAACAGAAGTGAAACACGGATCACTAATTCATAACAAAGACGGTATCAAAATCATACACGCACGCACGCACGCACGCACGCACGCACGCACGCACGCACGCACGCACGCACGCACGCACGCACGCACGCACGCACGCACGCACGCACGCACGCACGCACGCACGCACGCACGCACGCACGCACGCACGCGCACAGGCACGCAAGCGCACACGCACGCATGAACTGATAAGAATGATTCCCCGTATACATACAAGTTTGTCAACCAAAGTTCCCAGCTGCGATTGGTCGCGGGTGGACTCGGTAATGCATTAGTATGACATTACTTTTGAAGATTATTCATATTGACCGCGTGGGCTTATTCCCTACGGATGTCGGATGGTTCCAGCCTACACCTACGAACGTTGGATGATGCTGGCATACACCTACAGATGTTGGGTGATGCCGGCCTACACCTACGGATAAGTGATGAAAGCTAGACGAAAACTCCGCATTTGACACAGCTTGTGGTCTTCCGTGGTGCAGTTTCAGTCGTAAGCAAACGGTGCCGGTGATAAAGCAGGGGTTGTATTTTATCGCGATTTATTTGAACTTCCAGTTCCGATACGGTGATATAAAGCCACATGTGATGGACAACAACCTTGCCTTTCATCTCAAAAACCACAAGAAGGTCGATATTCCGGATGGAAAATAGTTAGCTTCACGCCCGTTCTTTGTGAATAATAGCCGAATAATTATACTATTAAAAGAGGTACATGGCAGTAGATTCAGCACCGGCCTTCGGGTATATGATGCTGAAGAGATTGACCATGGTAACACACTGGGGTCAATAGTTTCTCCATAACTCAGGACACAACATTGATTAGGAGACTTAAGCTTTTTCTTTTCTTATAGTGTGCATCTTCACCTCATAGGCTCAACCAGGATGGATCCCTGTGGCTCATATTGCGCCTTGGACATTCATGCCATTTATGTCAATTATACATAAGGATCACCATATTTGCTTCCGTCAACTGTCTGGAGTTCCAGCCTGGCGGTGACCATGCCGCCTGCAGCTGGTGTCAGGACCGCAGCCGCGTACTGACGTGGCAACACCACGGCGTAACCAGCCTGGCGGTGACCATGCCGCCTGCAGCTGGTGTCAGGACTGCAGCCGCGTACTGACGTGGCAACACCACGGCGTGACCAGCCTGGCGGTGAGCATGCCGCCTGCAGCTGGTGTCAGGACCGCAGCCGCTACTGACGTGGCAACACCACGGGTAACCAGCCCGGGGTGACCCCCTAGCTGGTGTCAGTACCGCAGCCGCATACTGACGTGTCAACACCACGGCGTGACCAGCCCGGCGGTGACCATGCCGCCTGCAGCTGGTGTCAGGACCGCAGCCGCATACTGACGTGTCAACACCATGGCGTGACCAGCCCGGCGGTGACCATGCCGCCTGCAGCTGGTGTCAGGACCGCAGCCGCATACTGACGTGTCAACACCACGGCGTAACCAGGTGGCGTCTGACCGCTCCGGCAATAAATAGCTCGTCTCCAACAGGCAACACAGCCCTCGCCCGTGGCGATCTTTCCTGCACCGCTGCACACGGCCTTCCTACGACAAGCAGACACCGTCCCACGGCGGAAGGGTTGCCCGGGCGGCGGTCGCCAGCCACAGGCCAGGCGCGAGCATGGTAATAAAGCAGGTGCCGCGGCTTCTTGATTGATTGATTATTTCGGTTTAAGGGCGCGCCGACTACAGGGTCATTTGGCGCCCATAACTAGTTACTTGTTCAACGCGTTGCTATAACTATGTTCCAGTACTGCGCGAATCCCTCCCAGTGTAGCTTAGTGCTAACGCCCCGGATAGATAGACTAATCGCACAGCAGATAGGAAGGTAAAGAGCTTTCCGGATTCAACGACCTGTGATTTATCACCTAATACTGCTAGGAGGGAGTGAGCCTGGTCACTCCCGAAATGACGTTGACGCTCCAGGCAAAGCCTCGGGCATGAAATTAGAACGTGGCTAACTGTCAGCACTGCACCACATCTAGGACACAGTGGTATATTCTCACCATTGAGTAAGTAGTCATGGGCGGCGTAAGTGTGTCCTATTCGTAGACGGCAGAGCGTCACCCCGTCTCGCCTTGTGCTACGCGAGCATGAGAGCCACTGGCCCAGAGATGGCTTTATTGTCCGTAGTTTATTGAAAACAAGCTCGTCCCAACTCGCTTGCTACTTACTTATTAGAAAAGCTAAGATACCTGAATTATAGTATCTGGCAGGGATTGGGAATGCTCTCCGCAAGAGAGCCTGTGCCGCTCTCCTAGCAGCACTATCGGCTTGTTCATGGCCTGCGATACCTATGTGGCTAGGAATCCAACAAAAGTGGACGATTTTTCCTGCGTAATCTAATATAGTCGGGCGGCGTAAGATATCATATACTAAAGGGTCAGTGGAATTAAACCTCCTAAGTAGCAGAAGGCTGCTCAACGACTCGGATAAAACGACATGATATTCATCATCCCCGACCTCTATGAAAGCAAGTGCTTTATAAATTGCCACCAGCTCGGACGTGTAGACGGATGCGAGCTTCGGTAACGTGAACGATCTGGTGGCTGTGTCGCACACAAACGCACTTCCAACCCCGGCGTCTGTCTTTGATTCATCCGTAAAAGTTTTGGCGAAGCTATTATCAAATGTCAAGTGCTCCAGAGTTCGTGCTCGAAACTCATCTGCGAGAATATCCCCTTTGCGGGTGTCAGCTAAGACGATATCTATCCTCGGTTGTAGTGAGAGAAGTCTCCATGGGGGTGTTAAAACCAGCGGGGCACGTTTCACATTGCGAACTTTGAATCGACTTTCATCAAAAAGATCCTTAATTCTACGGCACAGAGGTTGGTACATACGTGCTCCATTCTGTGAAAAAAAAAATTGCTAGTGCGTGACGGGAAAACACTGCTTGGTATGCAGTGTTGCGGAAAACGGCGTAATTCGCATGCGTAGCGCATCCCCGGCATCTGTCTCCTCAGGGAAAGTGGCCGCTCGTTGACGTCCGCCAGAAGGCTCGCGGTTGGCGAAGTCCGGAATGCACCAGTCACAATCCTCATAGCGACATTTTGAACAACATGCAGAACACGCTTTCCGGATGTACAGGCGCCGTCATAAACAAAGCAAGCATATTCTAGCTTTGAGCGGATGAGTGATCGGTAAAGAAGTAGCAGTGTTTGTCGGTCCCCTCCGTACGATGTACGTGCCACACATTTTAGAATATTCATAGATGTCATGCATTTGTCACGAATAATTTTTAGATGTTCCCCTTAAAACAAGCGGCTGTCAACATACATTCCTAAAACTTGAATACAGGGCATAGTTGAATCGGTTCACCGTACAGCATAAGTGCAAGATCACGGCAGCAACGACGGCGACAGAAATGCATTGCTGCAGTTTTTGTGGTGGATAGTGCCGCGGCTTCGACGGCACACACAAAGCCCCGGCTGCTTGCCAGGCGATTCCGAGTTCCGACCCCACGGGATCAAATTTTATACTTATATTGGGTCTACTAAATTATTTTCGCATCACGTTCAGAGCTAGACACGAGGACACTGAGAATATGTACCAATGAACTCATCTAATCTACATTATAATCGCATTACTATACATACACTAAATTTGTGTAACTCCACTGCAAAGTCGCCAGACATATTGAAAACCGACATTACAACAGCGATAAAATGATGCATGCCCCAGAACGCGGAGTTCAGGCGGTGACTGAGCAATGCTAAGTCACCAATACAAGTGCGCAGAGACCTCCAACAGTGTTTCCAACAATATCTCACAATGCACCCAACTCCATTGGCTTGGGCCGCCGTTGGCCGAGTTGTTCAGATCCCACCACTGCAGGACATCCACCCGCCGGCAACGCGCCACGCCCTTCGGCGGTCAAGCCACGCGCCACGTGCCACGTGCCCGGCACGTGGCGCCGAGCCGCAGCCCGGCCGCCAGTCCACGCCTCCGGCCGACTGCCATGTTGGCCGGCCGGCGCAGGGGGCGGGGGCGTCACGAACACCGTGCGCCGGCCGTGACGCGCTGGCCGGCCGACGGCGCGTGAGTGGGAGGAGCCGCCCGCACGCGTCACCGGGCACGCCGCATGGTAATACGACGCGGCCGCCACAGCAGACAATGGGCCGCGCTTCATCGCTTGTCCCGACCCGACCGAATACTAACACCGAACGGTGGCCGGCCCCGAGTGCAGGTGCGACGCCGGCCATGAATATTTATTCCACACCACTCGAGTGGAAACGCGGATTAAATTAATTTAAGTGGCTTCAAATCGGCTTCGTGTTGCAACATCGAGCGTTACTGTGCAGCACGCCGACGCTACTGTAAGCGACCTCCAGGGTGCAAATTACCACAACTGCTCGTGACATTGTTCGGATCGTTATCTTGCCGCCCACCAGCATGTTAGATTATTTTCCGTTTCATTATTCCACGCTGATCAGCTCCAACTTACATAGAGAGGAGCTATCCGCCCCCTGTTGGGGATTCTACTAACGTAATGTCCGCCTGATTGCAGAATAAGTTGTAGGAACACACAGGGACCCAGAATTTTAAAGAAAAAATTAGTATATTGAAGTAGCGTGTCGCAACATGGCGCTCGCCGCAAATTACGTCTGCGAGAGAGTGCGGTGACCTGGCACGTTTGCCAGGGCACACACGTGTTGCACACGGCTGCCACCGGGAGATATATATATATATATATATATATATATATATATATATATATATATATATATATATATATATATATATATATATACATATATATATTTATACCAAGCCTGATTCTGGCCTGATTCCGGCCCGATTTTGACCTGATTCTGACCTGACCTGACCTATCCTGTCTTGACCCTTTTTCGCTACGCTCAATATAAATGCATTCATATATGGTCATTCTTCAAACGCAATGTCGATATGACATGAGATCTGCCTTTTTAATCATTTCCAAGGACTTAAGTGGGGGTCTATATATTGGCCTAATGTGACCTCTGGTGACCTCATAATCAGTCAAAATGCAAAAATAAGGTATGATATGACTCGGGTTCTTCATGACCAGGGCCTGCAAACAGTGTTCCGCATTTCATCCTGAAATATGCAGATCGACATTAGAGGAGCTTTTAAGAGATCACTGCCCGGCGACGGTGGATTTTCCGGCCGGCCCGGGAAGGATTAAAACCTATCGATATACAAGAAAAAGTAGATACAAATATCTGAGTTGCGTATGAAGGGTGATAACGCTGGCTCCAATAAGGTGTGTGAAAAGCCAAGTTCCTCGTTTCGGACCATTTTCCCGTGTGTGTGTGTGTGTGTGTGTGTGTGTGTGTGTGTGTGTGTGTGTGTGTGTGTGTGTGTGTGTGTGTGTGTGTGTGTGTGTGTGTGTGTGTGTGTGTGTGTGTGTGTGTGTGTGTGTGTGTGTGTGTGTGTGTGTGTGTGTGTGCGCGCGTGTGCGTGAGTGCGCGGTGGTGTATTTATGTAGGTATGTATGCATGCATTTATGCGTGTATTTATATATGCATCGATATGCACAAGTTTTTTTCCAGATGTCGCAAACATATTGAAGCCGGGCGGCCAATCAGCAATGCCGACACTAAAGTTCCCCCACTGACACCGCCCAGTAACCATTGGCTTCAGGGGCTCTCTGGATCTGGTCACCACACATCCATGGGAAAAAACACATCCGACTGCGGGCTAAGCGACCTTCTCACTGGTCGATTGTTCAAGCAAGCATCCAGCCGAAAACGGGGCGCAAATTATCTCCCCTCCCTCCTCCCCCCTAGTGTCGCGTCGGCGCAGTGAGAGTCGTCTCACAACTGTAGCGGAATCGAGATCACGTGCACAGCCGGTGACATCGGGCGAACGCTTCAGGCTCGGATTAGTTCGAGATCCGACCCGAAATCATCCACGCAAAACAACCCAGCCAAGTCCGTCTAATCAATTCCACACGTGCAGATGAGCCAGGTAATGAATAACTCACGTCTTGCATGCCACTAGCCAGCCTGCATGCACACCGCCGGGCATCACGCCTCCGTCTGCCATGCGTCCGCCACTCAGCCGGCTGAACACCAGCCGAAGCGCATCCGACCGACAGCGGCCGGTGACAGACGCCGCAGCGACAGCTGCACCGGCTGCCGAGCTGACCTCAGCGGCGGCGCATCACCCGGGGTCGGCCGAGGTCACCAGGTCGGCCCGGCCACCGGATCCCCACTGCTGACCGCCGACCATTGTCCTGGCAAATGAGACCACCTACACGCGCCGGCCGGCCCGGCCGCTCGGCGTCGGCATCCGCCGGGCGCCAGTGGCTGGCCAGCGGCGGCCACCCACGAAGCCGTGGTGCGCCTGGTGTACAGCACCGCTGCACCAACGTAACTCATGGAAGTCACATATTGTGTCGCAATATTTGCTATCATAATCCTGAACTAAATCCATGAATGCATCATATCATCAATACGAAAACATATTGATAAAATATATACATATATATATATATATATATATATAACATTTACTTCAAGTTAAGTATGCTAGCATGATCAAATTCAGCCGGCGTTTCGTCAAATTAATGACTAACATCACGCTCGTTTTTCAAGCATAAGAAAATACGTTGTTGGTGATAAAATACATATATACATCGAATGAAAGGCGATTATGTTTTTCATCAAGGGATGACACAATGCCCTAAGCCAAGTAAACTAGCTCGCATGATGAATGCAAAATAGGTATGTTACCGTCCGCCAATTTTCCAAATCAATATTTTCAGCGAACGGGCTATCAAATTAGTCATAGTCGTTATCCAAAACCACAACTAAGTCACACTTCAACACGTCTGCTATGATGGGTCAGTTACATGTTTTCCCTGTAGTTTTCGTTTCCATGAGACACGACCAGTTGTTTCTCGTTAGTCATGTCTCGACTTCGGCCAGACGGTCAGTCTGCGAGCTCTCGCCCTTACGAGCAAGTCCTCACCGCGGCACTCATCCTTACGAGCAGGTCCTCATCGCAACACTCGCACTTACGCGTTGCGCCCTGATTCGCCCCGACGTCTGGCTTCATGCGCAAACAATGTCTCGGTACAATATCTATCTCCGGAAACAATATTTCCCGATACAATATCTCTCGATGCACTATCTCTCGATGCATTATCTCTGAATGCAATATCTCTCGATACAATATCTCCCGGGACTGCGATAGATATCTCGAATTGGAACCTCGTTGTTTTGGATGCACGGCATATGTTGGTATCTGATCTGGCTGTTGGTGACTGTTGTGGTGGCTGTTGGAAGTGCTACTTGCGCGATAAGTCAAGCTGCGAATTATCATAGCACTTCGGTTGAGTATTAAGTTCGGGCGTGAGCTTCTGAGGATGGAAAAATATACAGAACTAATTGCGGAGTAGACAATTTGGGCACAAATAAAGTGATCCATGGCTGACGAAGACACTGAAGCCGTTGCTGGCGCTGAAGGTGTCTCAGTCGTCCATCTTCTCCGATCGGTCGGCAAGTGATGCCATATGCCAACGGCACCACGCACATGGCGCGCGAGTGCGGGAGCCATCGCCGACACGCTACAAACATCGCCAGCGGTTCTGGCTGCCTCGCGAGTGCTAGAGTGCACGTAAAGAAATGACTGGCGCACGCACTCAGGGCAGCCCTAAAATCCACAAATCACCGTCAAAGGTACGTAGAGCTTTACCCGTGGTTTCCCTCGTATGCCATATATACTTATGCATGCATACCATGCATGGGCATCTAGTGTTCCTTTACTCTTGCATACACGTACTCTTCATGCGTGGGTAATAACTAACCACGGGTAATTGCATGGTATTCAGCCTGGAGGGCAAGATAATTGCTGGTCCTAAAACGGTTTATGTGCGAGTTTTTACTGATAGTGTGCGGGCTTGGTTGAGCTTTCGACTCAGTAAAAAGTGACAGCTCTATTGCACCGACGCCTAATTTGGCCTTGCAAAGACAACTCATCAAGTGGCAGTTGAAGAAACAGACAACATATCCATTACATGGTGGATAATGCTGCTCAGTAGCCATACCCTGTC
>JAOTOM010003213.1:0-75000 GCA_034440615.1 Ashinkailepas kermadecensis
GAGCCCCCCCCGGGTATGGCCCACCACAGGTGATGTCACTACATGATGGACAGTTGAGCCCCCGCCGGGTATGGCCCATCCACAGGTGATGTCACTACATGATGGACAGTTGAGCCCCCGCCGGGTATGGCCCACCACAGGTGATGTCACTACATGATGGACAGTTGAGCCCCCGCCGGGTATGGCCCACCACAGGTGATGTCACTACATGATGGACAGTTGAGCCTCCGCCGTGTATGGCCCACCACAGGTGATGTCACTACATGATGGACAGTTGAGCCCCCGCCGGGTATGGCCCACCACAGGTGATGTCACTACATGATGGACAGTTGATGGCCCCCAGGTGATGTCACATGATGGACAGTTGAGGTATGGCCCACCACAGGTGATGTCACTACATGATGGACAGTTGAGCCTCCGCCGGGTATGGCCCACCACAGGTGATGTCACTACATGATGGACAGTTGAGCCTCCGCTGGGTATGACCCACCACAGGTGATGTCACTACATGATGTACAGTTGAGCCTCCGCCGGGTATGGCCCACCACAGGTGATGTCACTACGTGATGGACAGTTGAGCCCCCCGCCGGGTATGGCCCACCCAGATGATGACACTACATGATGAACTGCTGAGCCTTTGGATGAAGGTAGCACAGCTCCCGAGAATGTGGTTGCCTTTGCCGTGTTGCATGATGCGGTAGTTGTTTGATAACAGGGCTACTAACTGGATAAAATAATGGTTCCTGTATACCAGATCAGCCACACTGGCCTCCATTGTTCATTTAAAAGCTGGCGTCTGTACATCGATGCACCTGTGGTGCGGCAATGCAACCGGAAGTAGTGTTATCACAATGGCTGCGAGTGAGCTCTTAAGAACCTGAAACCGAAGGCCTAAGTACCCTATTGAGACGTTTTATGATCAAATCCAATATAACGCCGATTGCAATAACATACATATCGTCGGAATACTATATCACTGGTTTCAAAAGGCGGGAAAGCTTTTGTAGATTCCTCGTTCTTTCCAAGAAATATCCGCTACTGAAGCTGCCGTAATTTCCGCCACTTTCGTATTCAAGTGAGCACCAGGCACTGAAGTGCACCTGTGACCGTGAAATCAGCCTCTCGCATGCAAACTTTGAGCGCGGTGCGGCACTCGCAAAGTGCAGTGAGGCCGTTGCAGCTGGAGCGGCGGTAAGTGGTGGTGCTGATTGATCGCTGCACACATCACCTAGATGTTGGCTGATCTTGTGATCGGAACCGGATAATTTGTTTGATTGCACTGTGCCACCGGGATGTCATTCACCGACATGGAATAATGCTATAACATGCAATGTGCCACAGGCTACTACCATCAGGTGCGTCAACACACTGTCCGAAATTTGGCCGCAAAATTGCGCTACTGACTGCCTTTAAGGGATATCCGACCCTTTTAACGTAAAACATTTTGGCGTTATGTGATTGCAGACTGACGTCTCAGAAATGTAGTTTGGCAACATTTATTTAAAGCGAAGCTCAGAAAAGGACACAAAGACAATACATTTGATCTCTCCATGCTTCGTACTTTAACTGAACTGTGGAAGAGCCATCATGTAATATCGACCGTCACTAGTGCTTGAGTTATACATACATACATATATTACGCAGACCTGTTTACCCTTACACTTTTCGAGTACTTATTACGATTTTACACATGAAACTACTCCAATACGATATTTCTAGACTGATTACGGTTATCAGCGAGGTGAAAATACGATTTTTTTTTCATGTCGGGGATTTTCCGTTTTTCCGCTCCGAGTTTTCTTTTCCTTAATGTTCCGCTCCAAGTTTTTACTTCCGGTCGTCGAGCGCGCCATTTTCCCCGATTCGATGTGTTCATCGCTCGGCAGAAGAACGTTCTACCTGCTTCCGACAACATGTCACATAGTAGCGGTAGCCAAAAAGGACTTTTCGTGCGCGCACAGTGGCCAATATGATTGCGGAAAGCACATCAAGTCATCAACAACAAACAGAATATAAAGTCATACAGTGTTAAGGCTTAATAAGAGCCACAGGGGCCCATCTGGTTTAAGCCTGATAAAGAAAAGATACTAGAAAAGTACATGCTCTCACCCCAATCAATTCTTTATCTTAAGTTCCCAGGGAGCTATATATCCCAGCCTATCTAGCACCATTCACCTGATATTGCATAACACACTCCTCAACAATTGCAAACTCCTCCGATCATGCTCATTGTGCTACCATAGCCAATCTCATCAGTATCACATCCCGAAATAAGGTGCTGAATTCACTGCTAGGTACACCCCATGTAAAGTTATAAAGTGTTTAGACTTAATAAGAGACCCAAGGGCCCATCCAGTTAAGACTGTAAATGTAAGATACCATAAGCCTGGTAAAAAAACCCCACCCCAACCATCACCACATCCTAAAGAAACCATCCACCAACATCCCACACACCTATCAATGCCTACCTACCCCAGCTATCCAGCCCCATTCCTTTGATCCCTCTTGACACATGTGCATTGAATGCCTTACCAATAATTTTCAAGCTGCATCCATGCCTGCTTAAAGGGGTCTGTGCCATGCACACTTACTTAGCATATATCTCACCCCATCCATCACAAATTATAACTGAGTACATATCTAATGCCACAAGCCATTCTCCATATTCTAAGTTCCCTATTCCACTGATGAGGCTAGTTGCTTTGCGCTGCACTCTTTCTAACATATCTATATCTTTTTCTAGGTAGGGGCTCCATGCTTGTACAGAATATTCCAAGTGGGGTCGCACGTATGCTAAGTACAGTTTTTTTTTCATGGCTTCCTTGCTCTTATATATCACACTTCTATTAATGAGTCCCAGCATTCTGAGTGCTCTGTTCCTAGCTGAGATACATTGTTGTTCTGCTTTAAGGTCTTTTGAAACCAACACACCTAAGTCTCTTTCCTCTCCAATAACATCCAGTTCCCTCCCTCCCATTGTATATCTGAAAGTCTCACCTCCAGACCCCAGATGCATAACCTTACACTTATCATAGTCGAAAGACATCTGCCATTGATCAGCCCACTTTTTTATGTCCTCCAAGTCTAGTTGAATATTACTAGATTGATCACTACTGTTTGCCACTCCTACCAGCTTGATGTGATCAGCAAATTTGAACACTATTCCTCAGCCCTACCTCAATGTTATTCACACAGATGATAAAGAGAAGTGGCCCTAGAACAGAGCCCTGTGGTACTCCACTCAGAACATCCTTCCGATCAGATTTACATCCTCAGAACAACCACCTCAGGGAGGAGCGCATCGAGGAGTTCTTCCTGTCAGCTGTTGCATACTTCAGGTCCTTGTGTGACTGACTCCTTCTCAAACTCCCACTATGTCTGAAGCAGGAGGATGATCACTTGCTGAAGGATGCGGAGGTTGTGGACACCAACCTTCAGGCATCATCCAGCGCACAGAGCCTCACCAACCTGATTGTCAGATTCCCCTGCCTCCTTCCACCTGATGTCCCCAAGCAGACAATACTGGAACAGTGCAGAGTGTACCAGCAAGAGGACATTACCGCATGTGTGGCTAATCGCATTGACTACACCTGGTCAGCAATTGGGAATCTCAAAGATGAAACTGGTGAGCAGACCATGAAAGAACTCTCCAAAGTGATGTGTGGGATCCTCACTGTTCCCAATTCCAGTGCTCACTGTGAGCGTGTTTTCTCATGTGTGAGGAAAAACCGCACAGACCAGAGATCATGCCTTGGCGACGACACTCTGGAGAGTTTGCTGGTTCTGAAGTCTCACCCAGGGAGCTTCAGTACCAGAAGCTACTCCAAAGATGTTCTTGACAACGTTAAGTCAGCCTACTACAAATCACTGCAGGCAACTCAACTGTAACCAAACAAATCAAGTCCACCCATCCACTCATTTTGACACTTGTTGTGGCTTATGGCTTTGTTGTGCACAAATCAATGGTTTCTCTCACACACTCTCTCTCTCTCTCTCTCTCTCTCTCTCTCTCTCTCTCTCTCTCTCTCTCTCTCTCTCTCTCTCTCTCTCTCTCTCTCTCTCTCTCTCTCTCTCTCTCTCTCTCTCTCTCTCTCTCTCTCTCTCTCTCTCTCTCTCTCTCTCTCTCTCTCTCTCTCTCTCTCTCTCTCTCTCTCTCTCCTCTCTCTCTCTCCTCTCTCCTCTCTCCTCTCTCCTCTCTCCTCTCTCCTCTCTCCTCTCTCCTCTCTCCTCTCTCCTCTCTCCTCTCTCCTCTCTCCTCTCTCCTCTCTCCTCTCTCCTCTCTCCTCTCTCCTCTCTCCTCTCTCCCTCTCTCCCCTCTCCTCTCTCCTCTCTCCTCTCTCCTCTCTCCTCTCTCCTCTCTCCTCTCTCCCTCTCTCCTCTCTCCTCTCTCCTCTCTCCTCTCCTCTCTCCTCTCTCCTCTCTCCTCTCTCTCCTCTCTCTCTCCTCTCTCCTCTCTCCTCTCTCCTCTCTCCTCTCTCCTCTCTCCTCTCTCCTCTCTCCTCTCTCCTCTCTCCTCTCTCCTCTCTCCCTCTCTCCTCTCTCCTCTCTCCTCTCTCCTCTCTCCTCTCTCCCTCTCTCCTCTCTCCTCTCTCCTCTCTCCTCTCTCCTCTCTCCTCTCTCCTCTCTCCTCTCTCCTCTCTCCTCTCTCCTCTCTCTCCTCTCTCCTCTCTCCTCTCTCTCCTCTCTCCTCTCTCCTCTCTCCTCTCTCCCTCTCTCCTCTCTCCTCTCTCCTCTCTCCTCTCTCCTCCTCTCTCCTCTATCCTCTCTCCTCTCTCCCTCTCTCCTCTCTCCTCTCTCCTCTCTCCTCTCTCTCTCTCTCCTCTCTCCCTCTCTCCTCTCTCCTCTCTCCTATCTCCTCTCTCCTCTCTCCTATCTCCTCTCTCCTCTCTCCTCTCTCCTCTTTCCTCTCTCTTCTCTCTCTCTCTCTCTCTATCTCTATCTCTATCTCTATCTCTATCTCTATCTCTCACGCACACGCACACGCACACGCACACATACACATACACAGTTGCATCTAGTGAATTGGAATTGGCTTGATGCCAATTCCAATTCCAATGCCAAGTTAATTTTTATGGCTTTGTTTTGTACTCATGTTTCTAAATTTTCATTGCGCCTTCGAGGCTCTGTGAGATGGATATTGTCAGCCTTTAAGATTCATTTTCACAAATAAAGTCCACCCCATCTACTCACTTTGCCTTTTTTCCATTGTGTTGATGAGGCTCTGTGGGCTGGATGATGCTGGAAGGTTGTCCACAAATTACACTTTTTGGTCTGAGATTACACTTTTGTACGGGTTGAGGTACTCAAAACACTTTGAGGGGGTAAGCAGGTCTGATTACGTATATATATATACATATATATATTACGAAACATTACCAGTTGGTCCGTATTTTTACAGCACGCTAAATGGCCAGAAGTATTTGCTGCACTCAGCTGCCTCGGCAGCCATTCAGTACAAACTGGCCAGTCCGTCACGTGATGTCGCTGGTGTACTAATGATGCCGTGCATTTGCAGCGATGCCGAGCTGGGACAAAAGCTACTGTCGATCGTGGAATCTGAGGGAATCAACTGGCAGGTTCCGGCTGCCCTAGTCGTAGGTCGCGACACCAGGTATGACCATGGCGACGCGAGGACTCTCCGCTGTCTGGACTGGTGTCCGCGACACCAGGTGTGACCATGATGACGCGAGGGCTCTCCGCTGTCTGGACTGGTGCTACGGCACCGGGTGTGATAGCCGCACCAATTATTTTCCCACCCTGCCGTCCATACTGTTGCCGAGATACCGGGCTGACAGCGGCACACCAAGTATTCGCTGTTCAGACTGGTGCCGCGACACCAGGTGTGGTCCGCGCTCTGGTAGGTGTCACGCCACCAGGTTTGTCTCGTCGCCCAGACTGGTGCCGCGACACCAGGTGTGGTCCGCGCTCTGGTAGGTGTCACGCCACCAGGTTTGTCTCGTCGCCCAGACTGGTGCCGCGACACCAGGTGTGGTCCGCGCTCTGGTAGGTGTCACGCCACCAGGTTTGTCTCGTCGCCCAGACTGGTGCCGCGACACCAGGTGTGGTCCGCGCTCTGGTAGGTGTCACGCCACCAAGTTTGTCTCGTCGCCCAGACTGGTGCCGCGACACCCATGAGGCCGTCGTGTTTTTGCATTCCTGCTATCCCTCCTTAAAATTGAGTGGAACAATTTGTTTTCCTCTTTCATGTGCTTTGTTGTATGACCTCTGCAGTCGATGCGCCCCTAAACCCCCCTATTTCATGTGCTTTAAGTTTCAAAAGCAATATCAGTGTTTTCAAGAATTATTACCTGAAACAAATGTTGAGGTCTACAAAACAATGTCACCGATACTGGCGTAGTTTTATGCGTGGATATACGTGGTAGTGCGGTCGGGTTATACGTCGGATTATTTTGCCCAAAATTTTCGTGAAATTCTTCACTCTAATTAAAGACTGATCATCATATGGTACATGTGTATGCATGCAATATGCGTCATGTACGCACGACGTATGTGCGCATCATGTATGCACTTAGTGTATTGCTCGCAATGTTAGTAATGTGTAATATCTATGTCATCTATATGTAATAATGTGTAATCATTTTAAGATAAGCTGACAGACTGACAGACTGGCAGACATACAGACAGACCAGACAGATCAGACAGACCAGACAGACAGACGGGCGTAGGGAGGAGGTGGGGAGGGCGAGAGATAGAGAAGAAGCTTGATTGTATCATACTATTATACTTCATTATACTCAGCATACCCAGTGGCCGGGCTATCCCGTCCCATGCCCAGGAGCACAGGTTGAATACAGCTTTTCAACATGAGCATTGCCTACCCTGGTTCGCTGCCATGCCGTTCTCTGGCTGAGGTAGTGCTGACTGATATTGCTAATCATTATCGATGATTACGAGAAGCGCCAAGCGACGCACATCATCTGTCAAGAATCCAAGGTCAACTAAAACAGTCATGTATGTCGGCATATTTTTTTTGTAAGGCTGCACTGTATTCTTTTTCATCGTAGGTGTTCACACCGTAGGTGTTCACATTGCGCCTAATTTGTTTCACAGTTCTGGTCGCAGCTCATATGTGTACACATGCGGAAAATAGAGTTACTGTCTTCCCTCATTATCATCTATTGTATTCCCCATGGGCGTACTAACACGTTACGGCGTTAGGACAGCTACATAATACGATTGGCAGTAGAAAACAAAATTATGCTCATAGCTCCATCAAATGCAACCGACTTCTAACGCAATATCGAAGTCGTTTGTAAAACTTGAGTAATGGTCTGACTGCTATGGCGTGTGCGCACACACTATGTTACGCCTCAACAGGATGAACACCACCTTAGACCACAACACCACACCCATCATTTTTAATTATTGAGGCATTTCTAAAGACCAAAAAAAACTTTTAGCGCGCTGCATTCACCAAATCTTGTGAACCGAATGGACTGCTTAGAAAATGCGTCGTTCTTTGCAATGCATGCAGTGAATAGGTATCGTGGATATTACCGTTGGCAAGGTTCAGCTGCTACTGATGGTAACAGGTGAAGATTTGTGACAATCTCCATCCGTCCCTCACCAGTTGGTGAGATATGCTTTGCAATATCAGGCAGAATCGGTTTCATGGCTTAAAGCAGCCATGGAAGATGTTGTATGGCACCGTTCCGCTGTCCCGTTGATTTATCGGCAGTTCTGAGGCGGCTTTGGCCCTTAATGCGTGACCTCCTGTGCTATTGCTGGCTGATCTACTATGCCGCTGATACTATTATCCGTCGCTCTACTATGCCACAGGTAATCTTTCCGGCTACCTTGCAGCATTGGTGACCCTGTTGCCCGCTGCCTTACTATGCTGCTGCTATAATTGTCCGCTGCTGGATGTTTCCGCGTGTGCTATTTCCCGCTGCCATACAGCATTGGTGGCGTTAGTTTTTTGCCCCCTGCCGTACTATAGCGCCGTGCCATTGCAGTGTTAAATTATTCGTGAAATAGGGTGGAATACGAGTACTCGTAGAATAGTAGAATAGTAGAATACTCGCATACCACTTTCTGAACACACAATGGACATCCTTCTCCAAGAAGTATCGACATCCTGCTTCTCGATGCGTACTTATGAGTTCTTTGTGTCTCCTTTCTAACAGTACCTCATGTATAAGTATCATGATCATGCTCTCGATAAGATATAGTGATACACGAACATATCGCAATGAAATTTCAGGCAAAGAGATTATTCATAATGCGATATGGCATGCAGTGCCATTATATAGCATAGGTATTTTTTGTCTCGCTATCCCAAATATAGCTCTTCTTAAATTATGAATATCAAAACAACTGATGAAGGTACAGTCATAAGTACACCATTGGTTCAAATTTGAATCTGAAAGACATCAAAAACATTTGAAATGACACTAATTCCATGGCAAATTTCGACATCGTACTGTGCTCGTTTCGACATCTCACACCTAACGAAAAACCAGTATTTTAACACTGCATTGGTCCGCTGACGCATGGTGTCGAGCTATGCACTCGTATTGATAGCCTTCCGTGTCGAGTGTGTACCGTCAGCATCAGCACCAAGGGACGTTTTCACGTATATTTCCACGCATATTCCACAACCCGTTTAACTTCGTCAGAGAGTGTGACGACGGTCCTGGGCATAATGTGGCAGCTTTTTTTAGTGTCTTCTCTATTCGTCTCATATCATTCACATTTCATGTGTTTGCTGTGAGCTTCAAAATGCGTCGAAGGTATCCACGAAGTGTACTGTGAGCTGCACAGTTAGCGGTGTGATCTGGACATTGTGATAATATCTGTCGTCGCTAAACATTCGTGAATAATAGATAATGTTAAGGTGGCATTTTTGTACCTTTTTATCTTCCATTTTATTTCCTGCTGTCATTGTCAAGTATGCACGATGTCACATTAAGGAGCATGTGTTGTTGTGGGTCCATGACGAGGCACTGGCCGCAACGCTGTTGCTGTTCCCGGCCGAACTTCTAACCCCCGCTGTGTTGGCGGCTGCGGCTGCTGTTTGGTGACACTATCCCCTCCAAATGTATGCTGCTGAATTCTCGAGAGATGTGAGGGGTGGGACAAGCTGAGGAATTAGCCCAGGTATTGTTTTCGGGTGAGCAATGGTCTGGGAGTTGTGCTGTACTCGAACGAGCTGCGACCTGAGTATTGCGGCGTGTTTTGATGAACACTGACGCCGATGTTGCTGCTATGTTCAAACACTGACCTTGTCGCCGGTTGGCGGGCCCATGAGCCCAGTGTTGCTGCAGACGTTGACACTGACCTCGTCGCCGGTCGGCAGGCCCGGGAGCCCAGTGTTGCTGCAAACGCTGACACTGACCTTGTCGCCGGTCGGCAGGCCCATGAGCCCGGTGCTGCTGCAGACGCTGACACTGACCTTGTCGCCGGTCGGCAGGCCCATGAGCCCAGTGTTGCTGCAGACGCTGACACTGACCTTGTTGCCGGTTGGCGGGCCCATGAGCCCGGTGTTGCTGCAGACGCTGACACTGACCTTGTCGCTGGTTGGCGGGCCCATGAGCCCTGTGCTGCTGCAGACGCTGACACTGACCTTGTCGCCGGTCGGCAGGCCCGGGAGCCCTGCGCTGCTGCAGACGCTGACACTGACCTTGTCGCCGGTCGGCAGGCCCGGCAGCCCTGTGCTGCTGCAGACGCTGACACTGACCTCGTCGCCGGTCGGCAGGCCCGGGAGCCCTGTGCTGCTGCAGACGCTGACACTGACCTTGTCGCCGGTCGGCAGGCCCGGGAGCCCGGTGCTGCTGCAGACGCTGACACTGACCTTGTCGCCGGTCGGCAGGCCCAGCAGCCCGACCCTGCTTCAGGCGCTGTTGGACGGCGCGGCGGCGCTCGGTGCCACCGTCAACAACCTGGGCGTGGTCAGCACACCCATCGTCCACTACGTGGTCACCTGCATCAACACCAAAGGAGACTACGGCCAGCCTACAGAGCAGGGCTACTACAAGAAGCTCACCGATGCCTTCAAGAAGCTTCGGCACCAAGTGAGGAGCTGATTCCTGACTTGACACTCAATATTTGGGCTGGCTGAAGGTCGCCGTTCGTGGGAGGAGTTGAGCGACTTGATCCGTTTGGTATATTTGGTTGACCCCGCTGCGTTTCATGACGTGCGCATTCTCCATAAGATACTTGTCGGAAGGGCCCATTCCACCATACAGGCAGATCAAATACAACCGCGGTGTCATATCTCTTTGTACCAGACGGTCCGGCATACTACACCTCCCACGCATCGAGACAAACTCTGAAAGACTATGTCGGAGGCAACCCAATCTAGTCCCGGTGTGTATGTGTATTTCTCTTTGTTCATTTAGCCTCATCCTCTATGTCGTCTGTGTGCTTGTCTATACTCTTTTATACAGGGGACGAGTGGTCTAGGGGTAAGATGCTCGTCTCACAATCGAAAGGTTGTGGGTTCAAGTCTCACCTGTCGCTACTCTTCGCCCGCGACCAATCGGCGTGAGAGATTGGCGACCCTACATGACTCAACGGTCGACGTGTCGTAAAACCAATAATCAACCAACTATACTCTTTTATGTGGTTATGCTGTAGCCCATTTCTGGATTTGGTCTGATGACGGTGGGAATGCAATATTTGACTCCACCATGACCACTTGCGCAAAATCTGGGTGTGTAACTATGGGCGCAATATGACCATAGTTGTCGAGGCGCCCTAAAGTCCAAATTACTAACTGGGTGTGTAACTGGTATGCTGTGGCCAGATCGTGGAAAAATTGAGATGGGCACCTTTTTCCGGGTAACACGATCGCAACCTCATCGGTGCCCAATGTTCCACGACGGTTTTCATTTGTCGGATGTCTTTGTGCCATGATGCCCCGCCGTTACCTTACGCAATAGTCAGTCAATGCATTCAATACTCAATATTTCGATCTGTTCTGTCTGTATCTGTTCCGGCCCGCTGTGTTCTGCCCGTGGGTACGCTTGGTAGGCAAGACTTGGGTGCAGGAGGCCACTGTTAGGATGGCGGTTCCACTTCGAAAGTGGAACCGCCTACCTATTAAGCACTGTTGGGTACCAGTAAAAGGTGGTGTTCTCCTTGGGGAGTGGGGGGGGGGGGGGTCTGTCCAAGGTTAGGCTCCCACAATCTTCACAACCGTTTTGACTGGATCCAGTGCAGTGCATGGGCAGGTGCAGCCGGCTCTGTGAGGCCAAACTCTGTGCTCAGATAATGTTGAACAGTGATCCTTGCGTGCTTATGGTAGCCATTGCCCTGAGTTACCCCCGCAATCACCGGTCCCCCGTCTTCTCCGAGCTTGGTGACGCCCTTGGCAACCCGAGTCTTGTTAACTTACTACTACGAAATTGGTAAAATTATTAAAGCTTCAATGTTATAAGTGTATCAGACTAAATCCTAAGCATCTCGCAATCGCATAGATAATCTGAATAGTAATTATTTCGTACGAAGAGAAAGTCTAAGTATAACATGTGGGTAAGTACTTGTTTTTGACTCATTGTTTGCTTAATTGATACTGGAAATGGAAAAAAACGATATCAGCTGTCATCCGCCCATTAGCGCCGTATGTATATTGCTTATAAACATATAAATAAAGCTATTGCGATGGATGTAACGTCGTGCCAAAAAGAGATGAACTTATGTCTCTCTCAATTTCCTGCGCAGCCCTGTGACCTGCCGAAAAATCAGTTCCCAACTGGCGGCCAGATAATCGGGAGAACGATGATGTTGAGAGTCTAGGAAATGCGGGAACATGGTGTGGGATAAGTTCACCTTCTTATGTGATACAAATTCATCTGCGAGCCAACCTAATCTTATGAGATACGCTCATAGGCTCAGACAACGCTGTCCGGGCGAAGTCACAAGGCGTGGCTTGAATGGGTCGAGAAGCTGCCAATGCATGGTGTCGCCATGGATGCAAGCCTCCTCTATTGGCAGCATAGCGTAGCCACGGCTCTGTTGCTTGCCCCCCCCCCCCCACCGCTACCTGTCCCCTTTATTGTTGCCGTGTGTTGGGGCCGCCTCTATCCTTGCGATGACCAACCTCCGGGATCAGTGAAATTATCCTACTTGTGTGATTATTATAATTCAACCAGAACTTTCGAGAGGTTGATGCGCTATGGTGAAGTGCAGACGGGTGACAGACACAAAACAGTGAAAAGTTGTCTGATATCACTGACGTAGCCAGGGAGGATAGTGGGGCCAGCCGCTCTGGTGGCAACATCGCAGCCAGACGTTTTTTAGGTGGCAAGGGCTAACATCTGAGAGGGTCGCCATCCAAGTGGAACCTTCTAGCGGTGGTCTGCACCCAAGCCTTGTTGACGGGGAGCCTTGTATTGTAGTCTTGTACACTTAAATGTCGGGCTGGGGCCTCTGATCGAGCATCACTACCGGGGGGGTACAGTCGATGGTTTGGGGGACCTTCTGCAGCCAAGGAGCCTCCTTCCAGGTGGAACTCTTATAGTTATATCCCCTTGCTCCCTGACTGTGTGGCATTTTCTTGGTGGTGAGAAACATTGGAATATTGCTGCCACGACCACCCCGATTCTCGCTGTTATCGATAGGTATCCGATACTGAAAGCTGGCACTATCATGCAATTTTACCGTATTCGTAAACTTTAAGTACAACACTGATACTTCACTAGTGCGGAAGAGATGCTCCTATGACATTTTATTCCACTTCTTAACCCACAAATCGGATGATAACGACATAACGCCGGCGCTGTAGGGACTACGGCGCCATTCAGATCAACGGTGATTGCTCGCCAACTTTCCAACACTATTTGTGGGATTGCCCAGCAAGACGGGGATGCAATTTTGGCAGAAGGTAGATAGCAAAAGCTACGCTACATTCCCATTGATCATTTACCTCCATTATCTTCATGCCTATCTGGCTCACGAGCCGAGAAGCACAAGAGGGGCACTTGCCCCGAGAAGTCAATCACACGGTGCGGCAAATCGTTTCTAGAAAATTAACTTTTGTGCCATATTTGGAATCAGCGCACCGAAATGCACCAACAAACTATCAGTGGAGCAGAATTTTTGAAAACAATTTGAAAAGGAAGTCACCCTCATAGGTCGGCACCATACAGACGCTGTGTACAGTTTCATCTGTCATCTATCATGCCACCTCTCTAGCTGACAGTTAAGAACAGAAAGTTACCCTGACCGGCAGCACACGTCCAGCCCGTGCTATTTTAACCCAATTTGTCTATCGGTTATTATAACCCTTACACATGGGCGCCAAATGACCCTGTAGTCGGCACGCCCTTAAACCCAAATAATCAATCAATCAATTCTTACACACGGATGAGCCAACGGAAGTGATATTCTGGGACGGTTAATGACAACACGAAACTGCCTTTAATTTAATTCCTTGCATTTCGTGCATTTTATTAATTAAGCTGTCGCCACAAATTTCCAACATCGGAGCCGTGACTCAATTTGAGCAATTTGAGCAAGTTGAGAAGCAGTTGAATACGCTGCTGTGGGTAGGGCGGGGTGAGTGAGTACAGTTGGATACGCTGCTGTGGGTAGGGTGGGGTGAGCGAGGATAGCTGAAAACGTTGCTATGTGTAGGGTTGGGTGAGCGAGGACACGTACAAACTTAAGAAACTCTCAAGCAAGGTTAATTCGCGGAAAATAGGATGATTCACATCGGACCCGTCAGGAGAATGACATAACTAACATTTTGACGGTAGATGACAGTGCCTTCGATTCTGTCACCAATGACACAACTATGACCGACTGGCGCAAGTAGACAATGATTCGGCTTTCAGCTTCACCAATCGTTGTTCCCATTCATTGACGCAAAACTATATCTGATCGACTGAAGAATTATGAATATAACACACCCTAAATGTCAAACCCCAGTGTTACTTTTCTGTTGGTGCTTCGTGAAGCGTGCCTCTGTCGTAGCTGTGCTCCCCTCGGTCACACGCCCCGGGTATTGGCCTTCCGACCGTGCTGTGTGCTACAGCTGTGGTCCATCTCAATCCCAAGGCCAGTCTTCTCGCCGTGCTGTGTGCAACAGCTGTGGTCCATCTCAATCCCAAGTCCAGTCTTCTCGCCGTGCTGTGTGCTACAGCTGTGGTCCATCTCAATCCCAAGGCCAGTCTTCTCGCCGTGCTGTGTGCTACAGCTGTGGTTCATCTCAATCCCAAGTCCAGTCTTCTCGCCGTGCTGTGTGCTACAGCTGTGGTCCATCTCAATCCCAAGTCCAGTCTTCTCGCCGTGCTGTGTGCTACAGCTGTGGTCCATCTCAATCCCAAGTCCAGTCTTCTCGCCGTGCTGTGTGCTACAGCTGTGATCCATCAATCCCAGGCCAGTCTTCTGCCGTGTTGTTGCCAGCTGTGGTCCATCTCAATCCCAAGTCCAGTCTTCTCCCGTTTGTGCTACAGCTGTGGTCCATCTCAATCCCAAGTCCAGTCTTCTCGCCGTGCTGTGTGCTACAACTGTGGTCCATCTCAATCCTAAGTTCAGTCTTCTCGCCGTGCTGTGTGCTACAGCTGTGGTCCATCTCAATCCAAAGTCCAGTTTTCTCGCCGTGCTGTGTGCTACAGCTGTGGTCCATCTCAATCTCAAGTCCAGTTTCCGATGAATCGCATGTTCAATCTCCAACGAACTCGACGTCCAGTCTCTGATGAGTCTTGTGTCCAGTCTCCAGCCAACCTGATTTCCAATCTCTGAATAGTCTGATGATTGCCATGTCCAGTCTCTGTCGAGTCTCATGCTCAACCTCTGGTTATTCTCATGTTCATTCTCTGGATAGTCTCATGTCCAGCATCCGTCGTTCCCAAATCATGCACTTTATTTGTAAGTGTAGCGGAAACGGTTCGAACACTTGGGAGCATGGTGTTCACTTCCTGAAATGGTATCCATTAACTTTGGTATAATTAAACTGGGATAATAGCCACCATTTGCGCACCCTGTCTTTGGGGTGTCTGTATTAATACAAGTAAGATGTTACCACCAGCCATAGCACATTTGAACAGCATATATCAAACAATATAAAGAAGCACCAAATTGCAGTCGCCTTGCCGTTTTTTTCGGAGGTGGTCACTTGTTTTCACGCCTTACCTCGATGTCCTTCATTCCACGAATAGTGAATATCAGGACACGGTAGTCTCTGATGAGTCTGACATCTGCCTGGGAAGAGTCTGATTTTCCGTTTGCGCTGAGTCTGTCTGGACGACGTTTAGTCTGATGTTACCATTGGGATTACTGCTGACCCAACTCGATGAATCTTTTCACCAGTCACCAATGTATTTCTATCAGATGTGACTTTTGCATGGTGTGTGACATAGCACTTGTAAGCACTGCTGCAGGCTTCATCATTCCAAATAATATCATAATGTTGGCAGTGTCATCAACAACATGGGCGCCAGATGCCACAAGCGTTCAAGGCCGAGGTTCATTGCATGCGCTTTGTCCATTATTACTGAGACATCGTTGGTTTTGACGTCTTCGGCTGACACCGTCCACTCCACGAAATATCACTTTCAGGACAATGGGTGACCCAGTGTGATCAAGCTGATATGTAGCAGTCGTAAGTTTCGTCCATCGGCCTGCCGCGTTCCCTCTAATTTCGCATATCTCTCCCTACAAGCCTGTGTATTCTGCGGGCCTGTATCGGCCCTCGCTCTGAGAAGCCACAACCCCGGTGCGTCATGTCAGGACTCCTGACTTCAGTGCATCTGTACTGATAAGGCTACGTCTGCCTTCCTTCGTTATGCGGCTTCTTGTGTTACTCTGTGTCTTAGCTTCTGTACAAAGTTGCGTTCATTTGCGCGATTAAGTGCAGTGCGTCATCATATGTATGAATATACAGCAATGCGCAGCCATATTTCATGTTTGTTTGAACTTTCAAATGTGAGTTCAATAAAATGCACTATGTGTAGATATGCCTAAGAGGTACATGACTAATGCAGTCGATGCGACCCAAAGCCCAAATATGCCTAGGAGAATATGCTACCACTCTTAACTACTACTACTGCTACCACTACTAATACGACTACTACCACTGCTACTACTACTACCACTACCACTACCACTACCACTATCACTACCACTACCACTACCACTACCACCCACCACCCGCCACCCGCAACCCACCACCGATGCAGCATGCGAGACCACGCAAAGCTAATTGCTCAGTACGCGGACCAGGAACAGTACATTTTATCGAACGGACCCACCTATTGCGCCATGTTGCACCGCTGTTTTTGCACAGTGAGTTTTCACCGGGTTGAATATGCCAGGACCTTCTAACCTATTTGTTAGCAGGGGTACCACCCCTCCCTTCTGCTGCGGCCCACCTGTGGGTGCTGTTCGTTGCGATGCTATCGCCTGGAGCTGGTCGAGGTCCTTTCCAATTTACTCATTCCGTCGTATTTTCTCCCTCTTCCCTCTCCGATTCTTGTTTTCCTAATCTCATTTTGTAAGGAAAGGAAAGAATATCATTGTATTGTTTGCAAGGATTATTCAATTATGTCGCGTCTCTGCTTGGTTCGTTGCACATCCCGTATATTTGTTAAATGCCCATACTGTGCGGTACGTTGTCGCACCTCATGTTTTGTGCGTGTGCGTGTGCGCGCGTGTTATGCTCGTGTTATGCGTGCGCCTGGGGATGTCTGTTAGATGGAACGAAAATGCTTGGTGCATCTGTTAAAAAAGTGGCCACATACTGGATATAAACACTGGACACTGGATTAAACACTTAACAACTTATAAACACTGTATGCAAAATGTCAGCCCAGTCTGAGAACCGGTACTACGGGCGCCTGAACGATGAACAAACCTCTGCCGTGTGCTCCCGTTGTCGCAGTCTCCACGGCGACTCGTGACGTCAGGTTGGCGGCCGGTACATACCACCAGGCGGCACGCGGACGGGCGAACAGAGGCGCTCGTTACACCACAATGAGGCCTATCTAAATAGGCTTGCGGCTATCTAGGACACATCCATGCTTAGTGAAGCGTTTTCCTGGTTTGCGTCAGTGGTAGATATTATCTTCGTCTTCTGCAATCATTCTTGTTTGGATCCCGGCAAGTAGGTGCGGCCGACACGGGTAGTCTTGTTTGTGTGTATGTGTGTACAGTTGGGACTTTTGTGCGCGTCAGCTGCCTCGGCTATATTGCGCCCAAAACTAGGGATCGTCTTGTTCTCTGTACAACTCTGACTTGGTGCAAGCATGATACCAAGCCTCAACAATTGAACTGAACTGAATTATGAAACAGGATCTTTAACCGACGAATAGACAAACAGCTTGTCTATTGTGGTGTACAACCTAAATGTAATGGAGATCGGACGCACTGTTCTTTTCAGGACCGTTTTGGACACCGATGAACCGTCTTCTTATTGCCTAGAACAATCGGTGTCACCGTTTCCGCGCCGTTTTAAACCATTTCTGTTATTGACATGGCACATATCTTATTTTTGGATGACCTGGATTGAAGGCAATGAGTCGAATGAAGACGCTATTTGATATTTGCCCCTGTCAATGTGAAACGTAAAATGACTACTTATCCGAGGAGGGATAAAGTTCAACCCAGCTAGTAACGATTTATATTTATGAATGTTCAGAGAGAGAGAGAGAGAGAGAGAGAGAGAGAGAGAGAGAGAGAGAGAGAGAGAGAGAGAGAGAGAGAGAGAGAGAGAGAGAGAGATACAGATACAGATACAGATACAGATACAGATACAGATACAGATACAGATACAGATACAGATACAGATACAGATACAGATACAGATACAGATACAGATACAGATACAGATACAGATATATATATATATATAATAATGGAGTACCCTTAATTTTTGTTCAAAGTAGGTCTGTGACGGCGTTACCTCGTGCGATAATTATCTCCCATACGCCTCGCAACGCAGCCGGCACTTGTCATCGGTCCTGGGTCGTAAATGCGAAAGGCTTTGGTGTGGATCCCGGCGTCCGTGGTTCAAGCCCAGGGATAGATGACGCTTTTCATTTCCGCCTTTAATAATGCAATTTGATGAATGTATCCCATCCGAACGCACTTTAGTTCTGCATACATAATTGCATGTTCGTGGCTTTATAGACACTCAGAGCAATGCGCCTGTCTTATAAACATGTACATTCGACTTCAATTCACTTGGCTTACCTTCACTCGTCCAGCGCCCATAGAGGTGCCTGATGCTTATTGCATCAACGTCAATGTGAATAATAGAAGCTCGAATAGTTTAGCTCTGATGCACATGCCACTAATGAATACGTGCTTTCATGGTTATCTTCAATACAAGTGAAGTCGAAGCCCAAGCTAATCTACTCCTGTGAATGTGGTGTACAAGTTCATCTGGCCCGCCCGCCCCAATCCGACCCGGCCGCCCCGACCCGACCCGACCCGACCCGACCCGACCCGACCCGACCGACCCGACCCGACCCGACCCGACCCGACCCGACCAGACCAGACCCGACCAGACCCGACGACCCGACCCGACCCGACCCGACCCGACCCGACCAGACCAGACCAGACCAGACCAGACCAGACCAGACCAGCCCAGCCCCGCCCCGCCCCGCCCCGCGCCCGCCCCCCGCCCCGCCCCGCCCCGCCCGCCCCGCCCCGCCCCGCCCCGCCCCGCCCGCCCCGACCAGACCAGACCAGACCAGACCAGACCCGGCCGCCCCGACCTGACCCGGCCGCCTCGACCTGACCCGGCCACCCCCGACCTGACCCGGCCGCCCCGACCTGACCCGGCCGCCCCGACCCGACCCGGCCGCCCCGACCTGACCCGGCCGCCCCGACCTGACACGGCCGCCTCGACCTGACCCGGCCGCCCCGACCCGACCCGGCCGCCCCGACCCGACCCGATCGCCCCAGACCGACCCGGCCGCCCCAGACCGACCCGGTCGCCCCAGACCGAATACCGACCCGACCGTCCCGACCCGATCCGGCTGCCCCGACCCGACAGTCGCACCTTTGATACCATAATTACTTTACGGTCTCAGCGATGTTTTGCGTTCTACTTCATTAACCTTCATTCAGATGTGCTCCATTAATTTTGATTTTACTGTTTTCTATCCCAATGTCCTTCATGAAGCACTCTTCAGCTGTTTTTGAAAGAAAGTGGTTCGCAACGGAGTTTCCGCCCACGGCCAACTTTCGACAGCGTTTCGCGTTGTAACACAACATTTGAAGTTCTAATTTTCGCACTGAAAACCACATTTTGAGATATACCAACTTTAATCGCAATATTTATCTGAAGTACTCTAAATGTTTGTTCAAAGAAGGGCGCTTGCGGTGATATTTCCATACCTCGCACCGCAGCCAGAACCTGCCATCCGCCTCGGGTATCGAAGAAGTTACGTGCTTAACTTCTGTTATGGGATCTCAAGTAATTCCCAGGGAGGGGTGACGCTATTTATTTCCGCCTTGAATAGTTCAATTTGGTGAACGTATCGTATCAAAAAGCACCTCAGCTCTGCGTAGAAGTTTGGAGGCTCGTTGCTGTGCAAACATTGAAGACAGTGCGGTTATGACTGATATAGACGTATATTCGATTGCACTGCGCTTTTAGTGCTTGCCCGCTCGTCGAGCGCCTCTATAGGGGTGACACACATTGTGCTGGTATGTATGTGTCACCAGTTGTTATCAAGCGACTTAGTAGTGCCTCTGTTCCTTGCCAGTCTTCCTCAAGCACATCAAAGCTGAAATATAGTGGTGCCTGGGCAACATATTTACGTGGTCGCTCATTTTGTCTCCTCATGTATTTCGACTTTGCCTTCTTAGTTGTAAATGTCACCCTCACTAGGTTCCGTTTTGACACTGGCATCAGAACAATACCACTGTACTGCACGAGCCATACGACCAGCGTTGTATGTGCTGCGCCACTATCTCAGTGATGTTAAGTTTGCATAGGAATGTCGCCGATCGAGCTCGGGGAGGTCTGGTCGCTACCGTGTCCTGATTGAGCTGGCTGAAGTTTGACGAACTTCCCTAACTACTGCACTGCAGTTTCATTAAGTATCAGACTTGGCTGATTGAAGAGTCTCTCATTAATTGAAGCTCCGGAAGCGTGGCAATTTGAAATGTCAACATTGTGATGTTTGTTTTCCGTGCTAGGAATACAGGTGGGTTGTCCGTGTACCAATGGAAGCGTTCCGAATTCGTCGGCATTCGACGGTAGCCTGGGAAGTTTGAGGCTATTCGGTGTGGGATTTTACGGTTCGGTGTGGGATTCTGTGGGTTTGAGGCTATTTCGAATTTGTCGAAAAGGCAGCCCCACTATAACATTAGCCTACTCCACGCACAGGTAGCGAATGAGCCGGTGTCTGCACTTGCTCTTTTTCGTGGGCAGTGAACTTCCGTCTTCGTGTACGAAATGGAATCGCATAACATGGGAAAACATGATTTTTACATAAAACGGCAGTTTTGAAACAGGTCTTTCAGCTCAATGCTGTTTGCTTCCAGTCAGTCGCTCAAATCAAACGAGCACCGATGTTCTCGCGCTGACGTGGCCGCGTCTTTCCTGGTATCCAACTTTCCTTTCTGCGACTGAACTCTGCCACGTTGAAAACACTGCAACATGGATAATATCATACCTGGGTATATCCATACTGTGAAAGACCGAGCTGGATGTTTGCCCTGGGTTGACTTCAATAGTCTGACATGTGACATTGTCGACTTCATGCCGGACAATTCACCAGATCACCCGCCTACCCTGGACTGGAGTAGTTGCTTTCTTCCGAGGCACGAAATCGCTGCACTCCAACGACACCGTACTCCGATGACTTGCCACAACTTGGGCTACGCCAGAGTGGCCGCCGTAATTCCGTATGGACCAATCGGCGCTGGTCGTCAACCATTTTTGTGGTTACTCAGGACCGTCAGTTACCGCCGACCTCCCTGCGCCACCTAACTCAATAATGGTGCGCCACTGCCGGCCGTTCTCGCAGCCGTCACCCGGCGTTACGTCAGCCGGCCCATGCGTTCCCCAACCGGGGGAGGGGGGGGGGGGGTATGGCCGCCGACGGCTGACCCGCCTGCGGTCGAATTTCAGCCCGGAAACGGCCGCTACCAGCCGGACATCAAGTTCGACGGCGCGAACGGCGTCGGCGCGCTGATGATGCGCCAGTTCGTCAAACACCTCGGCCCGTCACTCAACGTGGAGGTGTTCAACGAGTCGGGCCAGCTCAACCACCAGGTGAGAGCTAGCGCCTTACGACTGGCGCCGCAGTCTGCCACCGGGTCACTGGCACCGAGCTACTGCTGGCGCTGTTCACTGGTACGGCACGCCTGTCACCGGGTCACTGGCACCGAGCCACTGCTGGCGCTGTTCACTGGTACGGCACGCCTGCCACCGGGTCACTGGCACCGAGCCACTGCCGGCGCTGTTCACTGGTACGGCACGCCTGTCACCAGGTCACTGGCACCGAGCCACTGCTGGCGCTGTTCATTGGTACGGCACGCCTGTCACCAGGTCACTGGCACCGAGCCACTGCTGGCGCTGTTCACTGGTACGGCACGCCTGTCACCAGGTCACTGGCACCGAGCCACTGCTGGAGCTGTTCACTGGTACGGCACGCCTGTCACCAGGTCACTGGCACCGAGCCACTGCTGGCGCTGTTCACTGGTACGGCACACCTGCCACCGGTCACTGGCACCGAGCTACTGCTGGCGCTGTTCACTGGTACGGCACGCCTGTCACCGGGTCACTGGCACCGAGCCACTGCTGGCGCTGTTCACTGGTACGGCACGCCTGTCACCAGGTCACTGGCACCGAGCCACTGCTGGCGCTGTTCACTGGTACGGCACGCCTGTCACCAGGTCATTGGCACCTCGACCATCCGATGGGTGTCTGGGCAATGGTGGCTGCACTGAGCTTGATCGTGTGTGTATGGCATCGATAGTAGTGAGGATCAGCTAGGAATGTTCAGTTTATTCAGGTACGGAAGAGTATGCCTACATTCAATCTTCCGTGCATGCCGTTGTGCTGTTGACTAGCGTATACATAGGTGGACATAGTAGGTGGACGTTGAGTGCGCCTTGTGTGAGATGTTGAATTGTGTAAGCCAATTAGGTGGAGTGGCTGCCGGTGTCTGCGGTCGTTTCGCCACGTCCTGTCTGCCGGTGACGAGTAATGCTTGACGGCCGCATAGCACGGCCGAGAATAGCTCGGTCTGTATGGACGCTGGTCTGGGTGCGGTGCCGGGTCGACGGGTGACGGCCAGTCGAGTTGGCCCAGCCGTGGAGGTGGTGTTGACTCAGTCGGGCCTGTCGCAGTGCGGGGCCGACTTTGTGAAGGTGCAGCAGCGGCCGGCCGAAGGCGTCACCCCGGCCGTCGACGCCCGCTGCGTATCCGTCGACGGAGACGCCGATCGTGTCATCTACTACTTTGTGGACGCCGAGCAGCGCTTCCACTTGCTGGACGGGGACAAGATAGCCACGCTAGGTAGGCGGACAGGTGGAGGTGGCCGACGAGACTAAGAGACTGCGGGGTGGTGAGGGTGTGGCGCTGTTCCTAATACACTGAGGGGAATACTTTGACATGTTGTCGGATGTGGGAGAAAGGGTGTGGGGTCAAATGTACTGAAATAGGGCGCTCAATATGGCGTTGCAGGACACAATGCTATGTCTCACAATTACATTTAAGTGGAAGCGTACGAATGCATTGTGAGGTAGGACATGAGGTGGGCGTGACAGACCGAATATCAGCCTGTGGGTGGCTCTGTGTGAAACATTTCGCCACTACACTGACCTGCGATCCACCTCGGTAGTCGACTGAACGTTTGGCGCGATGGTGCAGTGTGTTCACAGGGAGACATTCTCAAACAGGTGTACTGAAACCAAATCGGTCACTCCTCCATTGCAAACCATGTAACCGACGCACCTGTAAACCAAAGTAATCAATCAATCAAGCTTACAGTACACTAAGCCGTTTGGCGGCACCTGATATCCGCCTCACAGTTCACCAGGGGTCGCGAGTCTGTATCCACTCGTCTTTGACACTGTAGACACACACCAATGACACACACGACCATAGCTCCGACAAGTGTTGCTTTTGTGGTAATATGCTGAAACCTCCTAGTTCTTCGGCACAAGATGTATAAGTAATAAATCGGGTTCTCGTGATTGTGAAGCCATGCCGCGACTGACATACGTAACTTTCTTCTCATGCTACGACCGGCGTTAGTGGGGTTTAGCTACGATTTTGAAACCTATTGTACGACATAAACATGTCTTAACCTATTAACATGACATGTCTTAACCTATTGTTAAGTCATAAAAGCACCAAATTTGGCACAGAAGTAGCCTAATATATGATGAACATAATTGGATATTAGGCTATCGCGCAACTACCGCCTGACGGCTGCGGCAGCCATTTTCAAAAATGGTGGCTCTTGGTAATCCCTGGACACCCATAACTGGGACATTGCTATGTTCTGAATTACTCTGGACAGTGGGAAATGATTGTGTTTGATAGTGTGACCAAGAGCCAGCATTTTTGAAAATGGCTGCCGCGGCCGTCAGGTGGTAGTTGCGCGATAGACTAATATCCAATTATGTTCATCATACGTTAGGCTACTTCTGTGCCATATTCGGTGCTTTTATGTCTTAGCAGTAGGTTAAGACATGTATTGTTAATAGGTTAACCATTAATAGGTTAATAGGTTAACCATTAATGTTGCGAATACCTGGGAAATGCGTCGGTAACTTAATGGTTCGGCTGAGCATCTTGCATGCCAGAGGCACGGGGTTCGATTCCCCGCGGCCCCCGCCCTTCCTGCCTGAGCGAGGAGATGCCATTTAGCCTTAGCTGCTGAGTGTGTCGTAAAGTCCCAACCAACACCACGAATGCCTGCAATGAATTATATATCCATAATCCAGAAGAACTAATTATGTTAATGAATCATATATCGAAATATAAGTGCATTGATGTTGAATATGCACCGTTATATCGAACACCGATTGTGATGGGATAATATGGTTGCACTCTTGGGTATTATTGAAAGCTCTTTCTACATAGTTCTATATAGAAAACTCTCTATCTAGAAAGTTCCATAGTCTCTTTTTAGTACTCAGGCAAACAGTATTGTGAACAAAGGAGTGCAAGCACTCATCTGTTCAACTACTTAAATACTGACATATAATTACCCGGATCCTCATGAATCGTTAAAATATGATGAGTAGTCTTCTAGACATATAACTGATAATCACTTCTACTCTGTTGTTAATTCATTACACATGCTATTAAATTACTCTTCTTAGGTAATTATTAATTCATAGCATCAACTCTAACTTGATGCCAGCCGGTAAAATCTAACAGCGGCCGCTTGCAAAGTATTGAATTAGCTATTTAATTATTTAAGCGTATTGATAGCTCTCTTTTAATATCTTAATCTAAAATCTTGCATTAGACCACAACATATTTAGCTAAGTTATGCAAGTAGCCACATAGCTGTCACATAAATCTAGCTTGTTGCTCGAGATATCCTGAAAGCAGGCTGAACAACACATTTTGCATTTGGAATAAGAATGAATTATGTTTTAGATTCATAATTGCAGCCACTTGCTTCCTTATTGCTTTTCTTTGATTGATGTTAGTCAATTTGCTTTGCTAGGCTGAAGTTAGTTTTTGTGTGTACGGGCACTTCCGAATAAAAAAGTGAGCATGTAGCACTCATAACGTTTATGCATCAGAGCCCAATCAATAAAAGATTCCTTGTCGCCGACCATATAACCTGAAATCGGATCGCTTTCAGGTATCTAAGTTTGCTTCCAAGGTGAAATATTTTCGCATCATCAGCTAACCCATTATCACATTTCAGGTTCCGTCTGTTATTCCATAAACCAGCCCCCTCGAAATGCTGGCGTGTAAACAGCACATGTCGCACCGCCAACATCTCTAAACAGCTTGAGCAGCGAGGTTTTTCTTTCCCACACAAAAAGCATTGGTGCGCAGCATAGGTGTGGCCGATACATTGCATAGGTGTGACCGACGCATCACTTAGGTGTGTGATGCATTGGTGTTACCGATTCATCACTTATGTGTGTGATACATAGGTGTGGCCGATGCATTACTTATGTGTATGATACATATAGGTGGCCGATGCATTACTTAGGTGTGGAATACTATTATATTATTATACGCTTAATAATTAGGTGTGGAATAGGTGTGACCGATGCATTATTTAGGTGTGTGATACATAGGTGTGGCTGATGCATTACTTTGGTGTGTGATGCATTGGTGTGGCCGATACATCACTTAGGTGTGTGATACATAGGTGTGGCCAATACATTTCCGCAAGTCTCGATTGCTTCGCCTTGTGGTCGCGTCTTTCGGCGCCCTGCCTCTGGAGGCTCACGTCCGGGGTAGCTAATGCTCTGAGGGCGTTGGGAGCCGACAACGTCGGTGTGGAGGTCGAACTTCTCGACTGGTTATCCTGAGGTGGATATGGTTTGGACTGGGAAGTGGTGGAAGGGATGATGTGGGGATGCTGGATGTGAGGAAGTGGTGGAATGGATGATGCGGGGACGCTGGATGTGAGGAAGTGGTGGAAGGGATGATGCGGGGACGCTGGATGTGAGGAAGTGGTGGAAGGGATGATGCGGGGACGCTGGATGTGAGGAAGTGGTGGAAGGGATGATGTGGGGACGCTGGATGTGAGGAAGTGGTGGAAGGGATGATGTGGGGACGCTGGATATGAGGAAGTGGTGGAAGGGATGATGCGGGGACGCTGGATGCGAGGAAGTGGTGGAAGGGATGATGTGGGGATTAGCCTTAGCGGGCGGATACTTCGCAAATTTATTGGTCCTTTGAGGCTGGATTCACTCATTGCCCTTCGAGGCGGCACTTACGACCATTGCCTGTACTGCTGCCACAGAGGGTGAATCGACCAGAGGCATGGCTCCAGCACGCTTTGTTGGAGGTGGTGATACCAAGTTAGCCACATTGGGTGAACGATGCTGGTCAGGGGCCAGACTCTCTGCGTCTGTTGAGGGTGTGCAGACGATCCCAGATGATCTGAGCAGGGCGCTAAGCCCAGCAAGTAGCCGGGTGGCGTTCGTGTGCAGTTGTCGTGCGGTGATCGCGGGGTGTCTCTCGCTATTTCTTCATAGGAATCTGGATGGCTTCCTCGTACACTGTCCGGGCTTGGCGAAAAGAGAGGTGCCTGGTGCACTCGTTGGCTCAGAGTTCCTTCTCCTTATCGTACGCTGGACGTGGGATAGATGTGATACTTCGCGATGTCCACAGTCACGCACCTCGGCTCCCTAGAATGGCATTTGTTTAAATCTGTGTTAAATTTGAATTACCCGTGTGTTCTAGTTGACCGCATCGTCCGCATGTTGGGTGGCCTCGACAGTGTTGGGCAGTGTAACCGTACTGCTGACATCGGGAGCAGTGCATTGGATTCCGAAGTGTATGATCTGACTGTAACTCGAACGTAGCTAACAGATGCTGTGGTAGGTAGGTATGTCGAGTTGAAAATTAAAATACTATTGACTGGTTGCAAGTCTATTCCGCGTCGCATCCTTGATCCTGTTTTTGGTGGTGAGTGCTCGTAAAACTGAACATTGTGAGTATCTTAGAAATGGAAAAGTGCTGTGAAAAAAATACCGTGAAAGCTAACTGATGGTCACATTATGTACATATTCCCGTCAATATCAATATAAAAATATAGACTGTGAACAATTAGTGCTTGATTTCGGATTAATTATCATTTCATTGTTGGTTGTTTATTTTCCATGTAATTAAAATATGTGTGCTATTTATCATGAGTGGTCTCCTTCTGCATGCGGCTAGCAATTATGCTGAGGATATCTGGCATTCCTGGGTCCCAAAAGATTGACTAATACCGTTAGAATAAAATATGTCTTGCTTTTATTGGTGTCCCGTGGCGGCTGTCTTGGAACATGGCCACCGCGGCCATCAGCGTGGAGTTGCGCGATGGTCTAATATCTAAATGTGTACAAAATATACATTGGTCTGCGTGTGTGTCAAGTCTCGTGCTTATATATACCAAATGGACAACATGTTAACTTGTGCGCCGCACAATCTGCACGTTGTGTTTGTAGAGACGCTATGTGCATGCTTATGTCCCTGGGGCGTATCGTTCCCGATACACGTACTGTGCGCCGGTGGCGGCCTCGAAACGGGTCCGTTTCCGAGTGAGGTGTGTGCGGGCGCGCCTTTTGCGTCGGCCGCGGTCTTCATTGCTGCTCACTGTCGGTTTGCGCGCCAAAAGTGGTCTACAAACGGGCACGCCGCGTCCTTGCTGTCGTTCGTCGGCTCGACAGCCGGATCTGGTGGGTGGGAATTCGGTCGGCTCAGCGGCCGGATTTGGCGGGTGGAAGTTGGCCAACGTGACGGTTGGTCTCATGGCGAGTCGGTGGGCGGGCCGATGCGTTTCGTCGAGGGTCACCGGCAGCTGTGGCCCCGCCGGCGCGGCGGCCCGTCGGCACCGGTGGCCCGTCGTCGTTATCGTGCTGCGACACGGTGCATTACACGACATTTAAATGCGCACGTGCTGGGCGACACTGGCAGGCCCCGACACTGGATGCTCCCGACATTCTCGCGCTGTGTGAGTACTAACGAGTTGGTCTGCCCACAGTTGCCAGCTACCTAAAGGAGTTGCTTGTATCAAGCGGTCTGCAGCTCAACTTGGGTCTGGTCCAGACAGCCTACGCCAACGGCAGCTCCACCAACTACATCACCCAGGAGCTGGTCAGTTGGGCCGCAAAGCCGCCGGTTGGAAAGCGCTCACGGAATGCAACCAGACCACCTCATGCTTTTCATTCACATCACTTCTATCGTACGCAGTATCTAGATATCTATTGAACCTGCGGATGCGTGGGTAGTAAAGATGTAGTCTAATCTCAAGCAAAACAGCTCCAAAAGCGTAACCGACAGCTATTTTTCAGCTCATTCCGGTGTGGGTAAGTCGACCCAGTACTCGACTTAAATGCCGAACTACTACCACTACCATCCAGTCCATTCCAAGTGCCCACAATCCCAACACATAGCTCATTACGAAGAACTCAAGCGTCAATCATTTAGCTACCATTTGACATAATTGATAGCGCAGAGCTCACCGTAGCCGATTTGTCTGTATGCCTACGTTGATGGATGTAGCTGTGATTCTAGAATTAGTTGTGGCTCTGGTTCCGAATCTAATTCCTGCTCTGGTTTTGATCTTGTTCCAGCTCTGTCTCTGGCTCTAGTTTTTACCCGTCCTCTGGGTCTGGCTCTGACTTTTGCTCTGGCACTGCCATCTGCTTCGGCCTTGACTCCTGGTTTCTACGGGCTCTCCTCAGTCTGTGTACCAGTACTGGTATGACAGAGAATGACAGTTTACGAACTTGCGAACTCTGTCAATATCTCGTATATTGGCTTAGCTCTCTGTAAATCTATCGCTCGTTGATGTTCTGCATTCCGTTCGTTCTCGCTGGAAATCCGTTTCTTTCGCTTTGATTTCTTGCTCACTCTCACTTCATCAAGCCTGCGTCTTTTTCCGTCGCAGTAACAACTTCGCCTTGCGTTCCTCTTATGCTCTGTCTCTGTCATGCCCTTTGTCACACTTGCACCTCACTCGGTGTCCCTCCTGTCATCTATATGTTATGCCTTATCCGTCTGTTTGTGTGCTTTCTACCTCGTTTGCGTCCTCCTTTCTCCATTTCTGTCTTCGCTTTTGCCCTGTGCTCTCTTTGTGCTCTCCATGCGTTTTGTGTCTTTCGTGCCCTCTTTGTTCTATCTATCTGTCTTTCATTATTTGTCTCCTCTCATTCTTCTACCTCCGTCTTCCTTTTCCCTTCCATCTCCCTCCTCTCTTTCTCCGTCTCCCACCCGTTTCTTTCTTCTCCCTCGTCCTCTTGCTCTTGCTATTGTTCTCCCTCTTGCTCTTACATGACTGCGGATAGTTCAAGATTGCTCGGCCGTGCGTTGTATTGGCACCGTGCGTTGTATTGGCACCGTGCGTTGGTCCATCTCCTCGGACGATGTGCACCATTGGATCCTGACCGGCAGAGTGGTGTCGTGCGGCCGTGTTGTCAGCTGGGTTACGGAACAGTATAATGTGGCGACCTCCCCTGCTCTCCCATCCATTTCTCCCATGCTCCTTATGGTGAGTTGCCACACATCCGAGACAGTCGGAATTTCCGCAGTGTAGCACTGCACCATATTGTGGCTTCGGGTAAGCCGTCGTGTTTATCGCAATGTTTGCCTTCCTACAATGTCTGCCTTGTCCCTATGCCCAGACTTTCATCGTGGTATGAGTGCTCGGACGCTAACTTTTTTCTCCAATCGTTGACCGACCGAGACTTTGTAAACATTAGACTTATGTGGGAGACAAGTTGATAATCAAAGGCTTACGAACAAAGTTTTTTCGTCAAAAAATTATGTACGTAAGGGCTCGTATGTGACTAGAATCGCATGAGCGTTCTGAGAATATGTTGACGGTGTACGTGGCTTGTATTGGCAAATATTTATCATGAAAAGAGTTTGTAATGCTTGTCTGATAAATGCGAATAATGTATCAACTAAGGTTTCTCCTACGATCATTTTACATTTTACCTTCGGTCCAAGACAATGCGCCATGGCCGTGCGCCATGGCCACCCTGGGAAGACAGTCAATCCGTACATTGATGAGCAATACATCGATATCCTGTAAAAAGCACTCCAAATCGGGTTGTGTTCGTTCCACTGATGCATGGATGCATGCTCCTTAAGGCCTTGTTATTGTATAATCTGAACAAGGAGCGTGCTCTAAGATGGCCTTCATCAAACGTGCTATGTCGAAGAAAATTAATTAACCGAAAACTCAGTTTGGCAATGTCGACAATTTCTACGGGTCACTTCATTAGTGTTGATCTGCAAATCCGCTTTTGATCCGCAGGTTCGTTCTTGATCCATGGGCCCGTTCTTGAGTGTTGATCCGCGGGCCCTTTCCTGATTCACTGGCCCGGCCCGGTATCCGTATGCTGCATATCCGTTTCTTCAGTGCTGATCCGCGGGTCTACTCTTCAAGGACACATTGAATGGCGGGATGGCCACTGTTCAAAGTCGACAATTGTAGAAATGGCACCTAGCAAGAAATCTAGTAATGTCTTGGGCAACAAGGGTTGCATTATGCTCACATCTGCTTATCAGTGTAATATTGCATGGCAAGCTTAGTGGTTTCTCTTGCGCACAATTTCCGGGGACTTTGTGTGTGTGTGTGAATGTGAGTGTGAGTGTGAGTGAGTGAGTGGGAGTGTGAGTGAGTGAGTGTGAGTGTGGTATATACTGGGGTCATTTTCTGTTTACACACCTGGAAACCGAGGACATGAAGTGTATACTGAGAACATTTTTATGTCCTCGGTTTTAAAACTTAGTTTGCAGCATTGTCAGATGTTTACCAGTCCCCTGACGGGTTTTCTGGACATCCTCGGTTTTCATCATATATGTGACCATGTGTGTCCAGCAGGTGTGTATGTGTGCACTGTGCAGATAAAGTGTGAACAAGCCGAAGGATTTAGTGACGTCCGAATTCATGGTGGGGGACGAATGATTACTTCCTTTGGTACTTGCTAATTGCGGTCTGGAAGAACAAATAAATTGAATGCAATTATTGGACAGAGACTACCGGAAAAATTGCACAATATTCTTTTAAGTTTTAGGTCATTTACCATACACATGCAAAATATAAATGTAGTTGGGTTGTGTGCTCTAGACGAGGACAAAGTACCGGCTTGAACATAAGTAACGCTGTCCACCACTACATCGGATTGGAGGGCGCGACAAGATCATGTTTGCAGCGTGATGTGCGGCGCGATGGTGTTTACAGCTTGCTCCAGTCAGGGGAGGATTTGGACAGAACTCAAAGGTGAGTACTATTTAGGTGAAGCCAGTTGATGTAATGTGTCAATGTATTTGGCATCTGCAATATGTCAGTAGATTCTATGATAGTAGCAGCGGCGGAGTTGTATCCATTTGTGGCTCCTCAAGCACCGTCGTGCCCTTCGTTAGGCCTCTTCCGGTGAGGGAGATTCTTCTTGCTTGTGGTTTTTTCGTTGGTTGGTTGGTTGGTTATTGGTTTTACGACACGTCGACTGTTGAGTCATATTGCGTCGCCAATCTCTCACGCCGATTGGTCGCGGGCGAAGAGTAGCGACAGGTGAGACTCGAACCCACAATCTTTCGATAGTGAAACGAGCATCTTACCCCTAGACCACTCGTCCCCTGTGGTTTTTTCGTCTGTCGTTCCCTACCTCGGTGTGGTAGGAGCGTGAAATTCGGTGAGTATTTCTGCCTTCCTTTACTCTACGTCGTGCCGAAATTTTACTTCCTTAACCATATCACAGGCGGCTCCAGGAATGAATTCTGGAAGGCACATGTATTTGGACAGCTTAGGAAGAGGGCGTGTATCTGAATATTTTGATTGTTCAGGTGACTATAATGTGGAATTCAACTGCTCATACTACCTTCCTTATCTATTGAAATGCTTATTTTGAGCCTAACATGTCAATGGCGGATCCAAGGGAGGCCAAAATTGGCTCAACAAGTTACCGGTTTTATGAAAGCAGTATCAATTACGCAACCATCGAAAGGATGGTTTTATTTTAGTACTTCATGACGTTCCTTGTATGCCCCTTTTCCTATTATACCTCAGAACCAACAAGCCAACCTGTGTATTATACCATGGGCGGACCCATAGAAAACAAATTGGTATGGTAAGTTAGAGTCCTTAACAAAGAATGCAAGTGTTTGAATATGAGAACTGGGTCGCCATAAGTACATATTGATTCTGAGGCACCGAAAGTCCGTGGCATATATCCTTAAATTTGCGTAAATCATCAATACATGTATATAATACATGTGGGTAAGTGGGTGGAGGGGACAGTGGAGTTCGGGACAATAGCAGTCCGAACCCTATTACGGCATGGCTCTGCTAGACCTGAATTTGTAGATGGGTGTGCGGGGATTCCGCCCCCTGAGATCTCTGAATGTATTGGGCCGATTTCAAAACTGAATAGCTCAAACTAATTCTACTGGTCTAATATATGTTTATAGGATTTCAAAATGTCTTTTTTGCAGTAGCGAAGTCAGGAGGCAAGAAAATGGGGGCAATAATGAAAACCTTATGGGATTGTGCTCGCGTATTACGTCGCAAAAATTGTGCATGGGTGGGTGGAATTCATTCTTGATGGTTGAAAACACCATTTAATGTCCATACACGTATATATAGAATAGTCAATAGCGCAGCTAGGAAGCTAAAGCGGGATGACGTCCTCTTTTGTGCACTGCTAGCACGCAGGCAGTACCATAAATGCCTATTGTATTGCCTTTTACATTGTATCAATACTTTCTGAGAGCTTTTTGGTCAGAGACACGGGTGTTATATATATATATATATATATATATATATATATATATATATATATAATATAATATAATATATATATAATATAATAATAATTTGTATATTATATATAAACACCCTGTGTATCTATATATATATATATATATTATTATTATATATAAAACACCCTTTCTGACCAAAAATCTCTAGAAATTATTATTATTATTATTATTATTATTATTATTATTATTATATATATATATATATATATATATATATATATATATATATATATATATATATATATATATATATATATATATATATATACACATCGCAGGGGGGCAAGTGCACTCTCAATGTTCACTTTGCCCCCTCCCAATATTGTCAACTTTAAACATAGGGCCCTATGGAGTGTGCCATCCAATCCATTTCGGCCCGCCCATTCCCTTGATGCATTTGCTTCCCCCATCATTTTCAGAAATCAACACCCATGCAAAGAAGTCACCAGGGAATGTCTTGTCGTCTCAATGGATGCGCCCTTTCCTCTGAAAGGGGAAAATACCTTTGGCTGGAAAATACGTTGAGCGTATCTGTGTATGTTCTGAATGCTTCTAATCTCCTGGATCTACCATTGGGAACATTTATGGCTCCGCCACTACTTGTGATGCATTATTACCGTTTGTCCTGCTCCGTCCTCCAAATTTTATGACGGCAACGTAATGATGCCGCTTTGAGAAAACCAGTCACTTGTTTCCAATTTTCTCTTCCCCTGGATCCGCCTCTGACATGATTAGGCAGGCTGGTTACGGGACAGCAGGCGAAAAGCACACGGGGGAGGGGGTCGAAATCCGCTCCCAGCTACCAGATTGGTGTAACACGCGCACCGGAGACCTCTCCAATAACGCTAACCGGAGGTTGGGGGAGGGGATCAAATGAGGTCGAGATCGGCCGGCACACCGCGCCGTCATGCCAATGAAACCATTGTGACCTTGAACACAAGGCAGCCGGGCGGCGGGCCGGCTGGCCGACGTTCGGGCTCATTTGTACCCCGCATTCAAGACGGGAATATGTCATCAATATGTCATCAAACCAGTGGCGGGGTGGTCCAGGTCAGTGTTGGATTTTCACTTCTGAGTCTTGTACTCAGAGTGCATAATTTTTGGGTTTGCTAAAATATGGGAGTGTATAATGGCTAGAAACCAATTAAAATAGAGTGCGTAAATTTATCTACATAATATTGAATAAATAACATACCTACATAATAGTGCATACTTTTAGCAACACTGAAGAATACCTTGTTTAATTTTGTCATGCATTAAGAGTGCATAGTTTCCCTAAGATCATAGTAAGTACTGTGAAAGGAAGTGCATAACTTCAACTTACTATGCCCAGGGAAGAAGGCATCCTCACTCATGAATCACCACTTTAACCACTTTTTATAGTGTTCATCTCTAATGGGACTGTTTGCAGCTGGTCAGCCACAAACGTTTAATTTGGAATTCCGAGCATTAGACACTTAGCAGTATCATCAATCGGCTCAAAAACACCTTCAGGTCATCTGCACATATTTCAGATCTGGTAAAGACCACACTTTACTGCACAAAGTGCCAACGAAGTCCCTCCACTTAGAACCAACACTATCAAACAATATAGGAGCCAAAGCACACCAAAGCCAGCACAGATCTGGGAGAAGCAATGGCGGAGTGAAACATGGAAGGCGAACGACACTGCTAGCTGACTCGAGCTCGACATAAATACCTGCTGGGGACAAAAAACAAACAAAAATGTCTCAACTATGATAAGTGTAAGATTACGCATCTGGGGTCTGGAGGTGAAACTTCCAGATATACAATGGGAGAGGGGAACTGGATGTTATTGAAGAGGAAAGAGACTTAGGTGTGTTGGTTTCAAAAAACCTTATAGCAGAAAACCAATGTATCTCAGCTAGGAACAGGGCACTGAGAATGCTGGGACTCATTAATAGAAATGTGGGATATAAGAGCAAGGAAGTCATGAAAAACCTGTACTTAGCATATGTGCGACCTCACGTAGAATATTCTGTACAAGCATGGAGCACCTACCTAGAAAATATATAGATATGTTAGAAAGAGTGCAGCGCAAAGCAACTAGACTCATCAGTGGAATAGGTAACTTAGAATAAGGAGAAAGGTTTGTGGCATTAGATATGTACTCACTCAAGTATAGGAGATTAAGGGGGGACATGATTTAAATTTACAAAATTGTTTTAAAAAATCAATGACTAGATCAGGTCAATTTTAATGATGCTCTTCAGCTTAGAGTAGGGGTCATCAATTCAGGTTAGACATAAAGCCATAAAGTGTTGAGGCTTAATGAGAGCCACAGGGGCCCATCTAGGTTAAGCCTATCTAGAAAAGATACTAGAAAAGTACATGCTCTCACCCCAATCAATCCATTATCTCAAGTTTCTAGGGAGCTATTTATCCAAGTCTATCTAGCACCATTCACCTGATATTGCATAACACACTCCTCAACAATTACAAACTCCTCGAATCATGCTCATTGTGCTACCATAGCCAATCTCATCAGTATCACATCCCGAAGGAAGGTGCTGAATCCACTGCTAGGTACACCCTATATAAAGTTATAAAGTGTTTAGACTGAATAAGAGTCCCAAGGGCCCATCCAGTTAAGTCTATAAATGGAAGATACCATTAGCCTGGTAAAAAGACCCCCCAACCTTCACCACATCCTAAGGAAACCATCCACCAACATCCCACACACCTATCAATGCTTATCTACCCTTAGCCATATTCCCTTGATCCCTCTTAACACATGTGGATTGAATGCCTTACCAATAATTTTGAAACTGCATCCATGCGTGCTTGAAGGGGTCTGTGCCGTGCACACCTACTTAGCATAAATCTCACCCATCCGTTGCAAATTATAACTAAAAAACCAGATTTTCCTGTCGAAAAAATTGTCCACCCTACATTCAATGAGGAACTCACCACAACATCGGTAGGCAGCCTATTCTAACTGAATCATGTCCCCCTTAATCTCCTATACTTGAGTGAGTACATATCTAATGCCACAAGCCTTTCTCCATATTCTAAGTTGCCTATTCCACTGATGAGTCTAGTTGCTTTGCGCTGCACTCCTTCTAACATATCTATATGTTGTTCTAGGTAGGGGCTCCATGCTTGTACATAATATTCAAAGTGTGGTCGCACATATGCTAAGTACAGTTTTTTCATGACTTTTTTCATGACTTCATACATCACACTTCTAATAATGAGTTCCAGCATTCTGAATCCCTGTTCCTAGCAGAGATACATTGATTTTCTGCTTTAAGATCTTTTGAAACCAACACACCTAAGTCCCTTTCCTCTTCAATAGCATCCGGTTCCCTCCCTGCTATTGTATATCTAAGTAACTTTCCTCTTCAATAACATCCAGTTCCTTCCCTTTCATTGTATATCTGAAAGTCTCACCTCCAGACCACAGATGCATAACCTTACACTTATCATAGTTGAAAGACATCTGCCATTGATCAGCCCGCTTTGTTGGGTCCTCCAAGTCTAGTTGAATATTTATAGATTGATCACTACTATTTGCCACTCCTGCCAGCTTGATGTCATCAGCAAATTTGAACACTTCCTCAGCCCTACCTCAATGATATTCTCAAAGATGATAAAGAAAAGTGGTCCTAGAACAGAGTCCTGTGGTACCAAGAAAAGTGGCCCTAGAACAGAGTCCTGTGGTACTGCACTCAGAACATCCTTCCAATCAGATTTACATCCATTTAACACTACCCTTTGTTTCCTTCCCCTCAACCATGCTTCAATCCAACCTATAACTTTTCCAACAATCCCATGTTGCTGTAGTTGATGAATTAGCCTCCCATGTTGAACTTTATCAAAAAGCTTTGCTACAGTCCAAGTACACAACATCCATCCTGCTTTGATTGAACTCCAATAGGTTAGTTAAACAAGACCTTCGAGATCAAAATCCATGTTATCCCTTAAAAGGTTGTGCCTGTCAAGATAAATCTGAACATTCTGTTTAACCAGATTTCATAGTACCTTGCAAACTATTGAGGTCAAACTGACTGGCCTGTAGTTTCCTACACACTTCATACTTCCCCTTTTGAAAATTGGTACTACGTTTGCACTTCTCCAATCTTCAGGCACTTCAGAATCTTCCATAGACCGCCTGAAAATTATACCTAGGGGAACTGCTGCAGCTTTAGCACACTCTACTAAGGGTACGAGTGGTCTAGGGGTAAGATGCTCGTCTCGCAATCGAAAGATTGTGGGTTCGAATCTCACCTGTCGCTACTCTTCGCCCGCGACCAATCGGCGTGAGAGATTGGCGACGCTATATGACTCAACGGTCGACGTGTCGTTAAAAAAAACAATAACCATACACTCTACTAAGACTCTAGCATATATATCATCTGGTACAGAAGCTTTATTGGTTTTATATTCTGCAACTGCTCTTCTACAGCTTCTGTAGTTATTGTAAAATCCTGCACCCTATCACCTGTCATGGCATAAACTTCAGTTGTTTCTATTGTACCAGAATTCTCTTTAGTAAAGACTGATGAGAAATGCTTGCTTAGGGATTCCACAATATCACAATCATCAACCACTATTTCCCCATCTACCTCCAGTGGTCAGACACTACACTTTTTAGCCTTAAATTTGTAGAAGCTAAAGAATCTCCTATCTTTACCTGCTGAACATTATTGAGGTAATTTTATTTCAGGCAGTCTTTTAGATGCCCTAACACACCTTCTAACTTTATTTCTAGCTATTTGATATGATTCGAGGTTTACCTCAGAGTTAGCATCTTTTAGTTTCTTGAATGCCTGTTTCTTTGACTCCAGTACATGCTTTACTTCCCTGGTCAGCCATGAAGGGTGCTTAACCCTGGTTAATCTAAGTTGCCTATTGGGAATTAACCTATCCTGACCTTGAAGTAGTTTATATTTTATCATTATCCACATTTCATAAGCATCTAAGCCCTTCAATAAGTCTTCCGAATGAATTTCAATCAGGAATATCCTGAACTCATTGTTATTCCCTATATACAAATTTGGAATTAATGTTTTATTGGTTCCTACACTTCCAACATACACTTCCAACATCCAACATACAACATACTCTTCGCCCGCGACCAATCGGCGTGAGAGATTGGCGACGCCATATGACTGAACCGTCGACGTGTCGTAAAACCAATAACCAACCAAATTAACCCATGCCTCTGTTATGCATACCAAATCTAGCTTTTCAGGCAACATATTATGCATGCAGTTCCCCAATTTTGTTCCTAACACTTCTGGCATTGACATAAAAACATGGTAAACTACCCCTTCCCTTGCTTGCAATAATTATCTCTTCATCACCTGCATCCCTCCATGGCCTGCCTAGTTTCCCTGTTTCCTACTGAGAGCCTCCTCATATCTATTACTGAGCAATTCCACTCCTCTCTTGCTCAGATGTAGCCCATCTATTGCAAACATTTCAGTCCTCCCCCAGAAATCCCCCCACAAATCCAAGAACCTCACACCAAGCTCCTTGCAACTCTTGGCCACCCTGGTATTCAGCCGAATGGTCCTCGAGTACCATTCTACACTTGCATTTACCATAGGGAGGATGGATGTTACCACTCCTCTCTTTCTACTTCCAGCTAACCCACCTATCAAAGCCCTATACTCTTTTATTGTTTCCTCTGTTTTAGCTCTTCCTACATCATTTACACCAACCTGCACAATTACTATTGTACTATCTCCACTACCCTTCATTACTCATTCTAGCCTATCCCCATCATCATTTACCTGTGCCCCTGGGAAGCAAACACGAGTCCGTTTGCTGCGGTTCCTACTACAAAATGTGCGATCCATATACTTAACTCTTCGAGTCCCCTATAACTAGAACTTCCCCCTTTCTATCTTCAGCTACCTGGTCATTCCTACCTTCATCCCTAGGAGCATTACTCTATCTGTCTCTCTCTCTCTCTCTCTCTCTCTCTCTCTCTCTCTCTCTCTCTCTCTCTCTCTCTCTCTCTCTCTCTCTCTCTCTCTCTCTCTCTCTCTCTCTCTCTCTCTCTCTCTCTCTCTCTCTCTCTCTCTCTCTCTCTCTCTCGTCTCTCGTCTCCGTCTCTGTCTCTGTTCTGTCTCTGTCTCCGTCTCTGTTCTGTCTCCGTCTCTGTTCCGTCTCCGTCTCTGTCTCTCTCGTCTCCGTCTCGTCTCTCTCTCTCTCTCTCTCTCTCTCTCTCTCTCTCTCTCTCTCTCTCTCTCTCTCTCTCTCTCTCTCTCTCTCTCTCTCTCTCTCTCATATATATATATATATATATATATATATATATATATATATATATATATATATATATATATATATATATATATATATATATATATATATATATATATATATATATATATATATATATATATATATATATATATATATATATATATATATATATATATATATATATATATATATATATATATATATATATATATATATATATATATATATATATATATATATATATATATATATATATATATATATATATATATATATATATATATATATATATATATATATATATATATATATATATATATATATATATATATATATATATATATATATATATATATATATATATATATATATATATATATATATATATATATATATATATATATATATATATATATATATATATATATATATATATATATATATATATATATATATATATATATATATATATATATATATATATATATATATATATATATATATATATATATATATATATATATATATATATATATATATATATCTCTATCTTATCTCTATCTCTATCTCTCTCTCTCTCTCTCTCTCTCTCTCTCTCTCTCTCTATCTCTATCTCTATCTCTATCTCTATCTCTATCTCTATCTCTATCTCTATCTCTCTCTCTCTATCTCTATCTCTATCTCTATCTCTATCTCTATCTCTATCTCTATCTCTATCTCTATCTCTATCTCTATCTATCTCTATCTCTATCTCTATCTCTATCTCTATCTCTATCTCTATCTCTATCTCTATCTCTATCTCTATCTCTATCTCTATCTCTATCTCTATCTCTATCTCTATCTCTATCTCTATCTCTATCTCTATCTCTATCTCTATCTCTATCTCTATCTCTATCTCTATCTCTATCTCTATCTCTATCTCTATCTCTATCTCTATCTCTATCTCTATCTCTATCTCTATCTCTATCTCTATCTCTATCTCTATCTCTATCTCTATCTCTATCTCTATCTCTATCTCTATCTCTATCTCTATCTCTATCTCTATCTCTATCTCTATCTCTATCTCTATCTCTATCTCTATCTCTATCTCTATCTCTATCTCTATCTCTATCTCTATCTCTATCTCTATCTCATCTCTCTCATCTCTATCTCTACTCTCTCATCTCTCTCTCTATCTCTCTCACTCTCTCTCTCTCTATCTCTCTCTCTCTCTCACTCTCTATCTCTCTCTCTCTCTCACTCTCTCTCTCTCTCTCTCTCTCTCTCTCACTCGCACACTCGCACACTCACTGCAAGGGACTGGTCTGGGTTAGATGCTCGTCTCACAATCGAAAGATTGTGTTCGATCTCACCTGTCGCTACTCTTCGCCCGCGACCAATCGGCGTGAGATTGGCGACCTATATGACTCAACAGTCGACGTGTCGTAAAACCAATAACCAACCAACCAACACTCACTCGCACACTCACTTGCACACTCACTCGCACACTCGCACACACTCTTACACACTCTTTCTGCACTCGATATACATCTCGCAACGTCACGGATATTTGAAGCTCGCCTTACGGACACGTCAGAAGAAGAAACGTAAGCAGTCAATACGCTACAGAGGAACGAAGTCACTGTCATATTACCCCCGTGTAACTCTCGAACCGTTAGCGTTGGCTTATTGAAGGTTGTTGTTGGCGTTGGAGGCTGGTTATAAGGTCCTTGAACCCCACTTTCGGTCGCAAAAAAACAAAGATCGGCTGGAATCGTTGTTTCAATATTCTCCGAGGAAAAACTGTCGTATTATTAACTGCAAGTATTTGTTTCCATTGTAGTCGGATTCGACCAGTGTCAACTGATGGTGACTCCGAGTACAAATCCACGAGAACGCTCGAGGAAGTCCAGTCCGTCCGGGTTAAAAAAAAACTCCCGTCTAGTTCGGAGAGGACGAAGGTTTGTAGCTCCAACGTACAATAAAGAATCCCTGTGATGGAAAAACAGGAAGCAAAGGGAAAAATTTCGTGAGCATTGATGTTGATTCTCTCTGACAGCAAACTGTAGGAATTATCATGGACGCTATGTGGTCAATGATGCTGATGAACCTGAAGCTCAAATAACTAACTAACTGTATAATGATTTAATTCAAAATAAACCGGATTTGTCATCCAATGTCACGCGAAAGCCAAAGAAGTTGTCAGTGCGATCGTCTAGCAGATATATAAGCATACACACAATCATGCAATCATGCCCCACCAGTTAATTTAAGCCCTTTATCCCTGCTACTCCTATCGACGTGGGTGGGCCTAGCAGTCACTCGTCACAGGCACCATTTACGTTTACACTAGTGAGCTTCGGGATGACTATCTCCATTTAAATCATTGGTTGGTCCGTTAGAAATGGGAGTATGCACTCAGCATGTCTAGATGGACGTCCGTCACCTGCATTCCACAGTAGAGCGAACTTCAGACGGCAAGGTTATCATCATGCGCTGCTGCCATACCAAGATCTTCGCCCAATTGCTACGTCGGTGGTGGCTTCAGTTATTTTTCCTTAGGTCCTTCCGCTCGTACCGAGTCCGGGTATGTGTTGTGGGCGATTTCCCTGCATTCCACCTACATCTGACCTCCAGTGCAAGAGATCATTGTCTATTATGTGACCCTCCAGCTGTTCATCAGTGGGACATGCTTTTCCGACCCGTACACGTGATCAATGTTCATTTTTCCTTGCACCGTACCGTGTCTCCGCTAACATCGCCGTTTTAGTCTACTTCGAATATGCGACCATACCTGAACTCGCGCTGCCCAAGCTGGACTGCTTGACCTTCGGATGCAGGCTCCTTCCGCGCTGTTTCAAGATGCCGGAACAACTTTGTTGCGCCAAGCTAAAGGTTATCAGAAATATTCCTTTAAGGAGGCCCTGGACCTTTACTCACGGTCTCAATAAGATGCGTAGCTGCAGCAGCAGTCAGCAACCCCATGCGGATCACAACCTACAGTCACCTCGACCTTCCCATGTACACATGGCTAAGCAAACATCTCCGCCCTCTTGGACCAGCTTGGACCACGTGACTGCACGGGATCTGATTGCTCTGCTTAAAGCAGGTGAACTTGTCATGGTCCAACTTAACCTTGGCGGAGAATTACCGGCTGTCTTCACGACAGCGATCGCTACCATCCACAACGCCCATGGCGTCTCAGCGACGGTGCAGTTTGTGGGCGTTATCCACCTTACCTGAGCTTCCGGGTGCAGACCAGCATATGCCATTGACACTCTCACGAACGTGCTACGCCCGTCGTCGGACGACGACGACAGAGCCATCCACCCCAGAAGCGGGCACCTGCACGGAAACTCATTAGGTTCACAGCAGGCATTCAAACAGCATTGTGGTGGCCAAGGACTACTCACAAGGTGACGGATCAGATTCGCCGGTGTGGTCGGCTGAGCGCGGGCTGACGACGTGGCCCGCCGGCCTTCTTTGGCAACTCAGACTGGCGCCCGCGGGCGTCACCACCCGCGACGATCTCCAACCTCAACTCCACCAGTTCACGATCAATGTATTCCCTACTGGCATCTGTGCGCATGGATGCGCCAGACATGGCCCGTGAAGAACCGCTCGATGTGAACAACTATTTTGTCGAGGCTCGGGAGACTCGGCCTCTGTCGCTGCAGCAGGTGTCGCTCAGCGATTCAGACAGGTCCATGGGCCCGCCCTATCCCCGCTTCCCAAAATTGTTCCACCGCACACGCCTACTGCATGGGTTCGCAAACAGCTGCTTGTTTCGCCGCCATCGGAACGTAGACCTCAATTTCGTTCCCGCACAAATACATTCGAACCGGCTCGACGACCTGCATCCGACTGGGAATCCCGTGCCTGGGGCAGGCCTCTTGCTGAGCTGAGGGAAGTTCAAACCTGACATTTTTTAAATCTGCGTGTTTTGCCTTTTAGCCATTGTCTGGTCTTAACTATTTAATTGAGCGTCTTGTATATCCTGTACCAGACCACATGCGCACAGGGGCTGAGGTGGCAACGCAGCTGTTTTATCGGCGCGCCGCGCCACTTAGTCATATGAGCCCGGAGTGGCACTCACTATTGCTTATTGATGTTCTACGTTGAGTGCAATTTTTTCCATCTAGCTTTCAGTTATTGGTGCAATTATAGCCGCCTTAATAGCTGGTGGGTCCTAAGTCCCAAATTTCACACAAGTTCATCCTGCCTAGTTGTAAACACACCAGCTCACGTTTCGTAATCTATACACCGCTTTCAGACGTGGTTTTCATTATGACTTCCCCATACTTCATGGCGGTTTGAAGCTGTGACCAAAGGCAATAGCTTGGCCGTATGCATTTGAGATCACAGTATGTCAGAGTTCAGAAAGTGTCTATGCAAAGTAGGAGTATGCGTGCATACAAACCAGAGATTATGGGTATTCAGCTCTTGTAACCACTAACCATGTTTGTTCTGAATACCATGCTTATATTCAATTTATCGTCAGTTCTTCAGCCAGGAGCTTGTCATTACAGATTACGTGTATATGGTGTGAGCTTGCGTGTTTTTTTTGTACAATATTATGACTGCTTCGATAGCTTCATCTGTCACTGGACTCTGAAACCTATAGCATCTCGCATGCCGTAAATAAACTAAGCTCCGGATACTCGCCTGATAATTTCCCTGCTTTTTCTCCAACCATGCCGGGCGGCAATATTAATGAACAGTCTATTGTGGGCTAGACAGTATATTGCCTTCATCGACCCTGCTGGGTGCATCCTGTTTTGTCGGGACACTGCGATTGGTGTAGAGACAGAGAGACAGTGAAACCGAGACAGATAAACCGAGACAGAGAGACCGAGACCAGAGATCCAGAGACCAGAGATGCAGAGATCAGAGATACAGATGGAAAGAGACAGAGATACAGAGGGAGACAGAGGGAGACAGACAGACAGACAGACAGACAGACAGACAGACAGACAGACAGACAGACAGACAGACAGACAGACAGACAGACAGACAGACAGACAGACAGACGGACAGACAGACAGACAAGCAGACAGACAAACAGACAGACATATAGACAAACAGTGCTTAATGATTCTTGTTATGTTTCAGATGATGGGGCGGCGATTGGCGTTCCGGAAGGGGAAAGCGATGATCTTAACGATATTGATGACTCCGACATCGATCTTGACTATGTACACATGTCATACTACTTCGAGTCTTCCGTTCAAATACCTGTAGTACCCCTACCTGCTGTAGCATCCGCGTCTTCACACTCTGGTTGGTCAAAACGGCGTTCATCAAGTCATGTGCCAGCGACTTCCGTCACGCTTAGGTCGCTTCCTCGGCAGTCAACTGTTTCGTCGAGAGAAGAGCTGTCTGCCCGTCCTTCTTCACCATATGTGGCACCAAGTAATGAGCAAGTGACTTCCGTCAGGCCTACGTCGCTTCCTCGACAGTCAACCGTTACGTCGAGAGAAAAGCTGCCTGCCCGCCCTTCTCCAACTGCAGCATCAAGAATGATCCAATGGCCTCCGTCGGGCTTAGGTCGCCTCCTCAGCAGTTAACCGTTTCGTCGAGGGAAGAGCTGTCTGCCCGCCCTTCTTCACTATATGTGGCACCAAGTAATGATCCAGTGACTTCAGTCAGGCTTACGTCGCCTCATCAGAAAGTGTGTTCTTAGGATTGCTTTTTGCCTGCTCTGTGATATGTAATAAATGAGAACCTGACTCGCCACAGCTAGTTTTTTTTCAGCCACCGAAATGAGCAAATAAACAGTCAATGAGAGGTGGAGTGAATATTGACCACTAGTCATGCAGGAGGGAGGGGGGGCTTGGCTATTTTGAAACCGACCTATGGAGCATAAAACACATGGTATGATGCTGAATATCAAAAAGCCATAAATAGATGGGCATTTCGGGCTGTGCGACAGTGCACCGGAACACTTTTTTTTGTTGATGAGAAGAACTCTAAAGTCTTGACGACCGCTACAGTATTAGTCGCCTCTCGCGTCGAAACCGAAGTATTGTACTTCAGCATATTACTTTTAGGATGAATAAACAACTAACCAATGATCTTGGGCGAATCTAGGAAGTAGGTGCGGGAATGGCCGAGTGGTTAGAGCGTTGAACTCTGGATACAAAGATCCCGGGTTCAACGCTCGCACCGCTCGGACATTTCCCAATCCCGCGTCCCACCGGCTAAGCAGTGTGAGCGGCGCCGATTAGTTGCTTGCATGAAGCGCGTAGCGAACCAACCAATAACAAAAAGGATCGGGAAGCTCCTTTATGGATGGGACCTCGTCTGGAGGGGTGCCGCTGCGAAAGTCCATGGATGGTGTTGGACCCTGGAGACCCTGAAGCCTTCGGCTGAAAATTAATCGAACGCGGTGAGGGGGTGCACTGGAGCAATCTGCAGGGATGGCTATCCCTTTCAAGAGGGCGCCTTTTCTCTTGAGGAGGCGCCTATTCCTCAGAGGGGCGCCCTTGGCTAAACGAAATATGTTGGGCGGGGGTGCACTCGAGCCTCTCTGGAGTCGTCTACTGATCAGAGGGCGCCACGTTTATGTGGGGGGAGCACATGCCCCCAGTTCCTCCTTTCCTGCATTCGCCCCTGCCAACAATGAGTGCAGTGCCGAAGAGCGTAGTAGCAGCGTGGGATCCAGCAGCAGATAATCGCACGGCTTTGGTACATGGGCCCACCGCCAGTGAGGAGGCCTGCGCCCTGCTGGACTCCGACACCGGGAAGTGTAACAGTCACTAGCGTATAGCGGTGTTGGTGCACTGCAGGCCTGCCTTGCTATACTGTGACTGGTGGCTTAACGGCGGCGGTGATCATTTGTCACCCGGCCCTGATTTAACCTCGATACTGGTTGTTTGTGCATCATGTCCTCACATTTCATGCACAAGGAGACACAAGAACACTGTACTCAGTATGCATGGTTACGGAAGCAGTTACATTGTTTGTCCTCGGTTAACATGGATACGTGAAAGTTTCACACAAAATGTCCTAGCTGTTGGCGTATGTCCTCGCATTTACGCTCACCTCTGGTAGCCAGAGGTTTCAGTGTAAATGTCCTTTTCTTTTGCGATTTGTATGCTGGGGTGAAGTTCTCCTTGACCGCACGGTTAGAAATCTCTAGAATCAGCCGATCAAAAGTGAAATCGTGTCCTCGGTTTTGATGGTGAGGTTCGTGGTCTCGCAAGTCGTGTGATTGAGGTGTACCAGCCTCCCACCCTCAGGGGAAAACCGCTTTTTTCCCTTTTTAAAAAAGTTTAAAAAGGGGGGTCGGAAGGGGGCAAGGGGGTGGGGGGGGAGGACGAAAAACCAAACCAAGGGGGGCAAAAAAAAAAAAACAACCCCCAAAGGAGGCGGGGGGGGGGTTTGGGGGGGGGGGGGGGGGGGGGTTTGCCTTTTTTTTTGTATTTTTTAAAAAATTTTTTTTTTTTTTATTTTTTTTTTGGTTTTTTTTTTTTTTTTTTTTTTTTTTTTTTTTTTTTTTTTTTTTTTTTTTTTTTTTTTTTTTTTTTTTTTTTTTTTTTTTTTTTTTTTTGTTTTTGTTTTTTACACGTCATAGGTAGAGTTGGGAAAGAGTGGGAGGGAGAATTGTTCGGATATTGTTTGTTCGGATGCTGTTTAGTGTCGGGTAGTTTTGCGATTTTGGATTTCTTGGTAGTTGTGTGGTTTGTTGGTAGATGTAGTGTTTGGTTTGTTAGTTGCTCGTGTTGTCGGTGCTTGGGTAGTCTGAGGGGCGTTATCTGAGGTGTCTGAACCAATGCAGTCGTCGTCGGAGTCTGTGATTGGTCCATAATGGTTAGGGTGTTTTTTGCGTCGCGTGATTGGTGCTGGTGGTGCTTCAGGTGTTTCTGTTGGGCATGGTAGGAGAGATAGCTTGAGTGCTTCGCGGTGTGGTATGGGCGGTGGTATGGGGGATGGTACCAGTGCTTGTGTCGTGTTCTGTGTTGTGGGTTCTGGTCTGATGACTATTGTCAGGTCTGTCTGAGTTTTCCTGGAGCAGTCGGTTGAGTCTAGTGGGGTAGCCGTATATAATGTGTGCGTTTGTGTGGACGGCTCTTGGTAGCGAAGGGGTTGAGCGGGCTGCGACGGATACTGTTCGGCGGCCCACACCCTTGCCCGCGATGGGTCCCAGCCCTCTAAGTGGATGAGTCGGAGGATGTCTTTCTCCTTCCTCCACCGAGGGCAGGCCCCGTCCCGGGAACCGTGGTCGCCGTCGCAACCGACACATCGCCGCGTTTCGCTGTTGCAGGTGTTGGTGTGGTGTGGTGTGGGCCGGCACAGTGGGCGCATGTGGGGTTTGTGTGCTTGCAGCCCCCCCCCCCCCTCGTGTGGCCGTATCCTTGACAGAAGGAGCAGCGTCGAGGGAGGGGTGCGCGTGGTGTTACTTTGTAGGTGATGTAACGTGCTCTGACGTGTGTGGGTTGCTGTTTGGAGGTGAAAGTCAGGATGATAATGTGTGTGTTTTTTTTTTTGGGGGGGGGGGCGGTAGACCGATGAGATCCCCTGGCTCGCAAATATGTGAGCCAATTTCTCCTCAGTCATGCAAGCCAGCTCCCATGCATGTATGATTCCCTGAGAAGTGTTGCGGTGTGGGTCTAGTGATATAATGACCCGTTCTCCTGCGAGGTATTGGATGTCTTAATATGTCGGCGTCTTTGGTGTTCCAGGCCTGAATCAAGAGCTGCCCCGTTTTTAGGTGGTGTGCGTGTAGAGGCGTTTCTGTCCGACGGGTGATCTGAATCTCCAGTAGCCATGGGTCAAGGGAGGCCATGGGAAGACCATCAAGCCTACGGCAGAGGAGAAAATCCCCGTCGGAGTGTTGGGTGTGGTGTTGGTGTTCATGATGAGTTGTTGTGTTTGGTGTGGGTCTTGGGTTTGGCTTCGGGGTAGGAGACGAGAGGTATACACTTCTTACAGTTTCGGCGGTATGTGGGGGGTGGGGGTGGCAGCGGCACCGCCGGACCAACCTGTAGCTGAAGTTAAAGATGGTTGAGCGGCGGTCGGGAGAGTAGAGGCACAGAAGCACTGTATATCACTGCACTGATAGAGCAGGCTAGAAGTTGGTGATGAAGAGTAGCTAGAAGTCGGTAGTGAAGAGGTAGTCAAGTTGGTGACAGGCTGGTCGGGCAAGTTGCAGTCGGTTGGGTTGGGCGGACAAAAATGGCGTCGACCCGTATTCTGGGTGTTCTTTGTGTTGGTCAGCTGGCGTTGGCGCGGCTTGCTTTGCACGCCTTCGGCGCAACCTGGCTTTCTTTGTCCCCGCGGTGCTGCGAGTGCGAGCACGTTGGCAGTAGCCGTTTCGTTGCGCCCGCGGCCTCGAAGCCTCTAGGTGGTGTTCCGGCTTCGCAACGGTGTGTGACCAACTGGCCGATCTGGGTTTTTGTTTCTCGAGAGATATTTTAGGTCTCGTTTGTTGCTTGGTTGCTTGGTTGTTGAGAAATCGTTGACTGTGGTGTCTCGCAAGTCACGGCTTACAAGTATAGGTGCGTGTGCGCGTGCGTGTCGTGAGTTTGACCAGCCTGCCGCCGTGTTGGTGATGTCGGCTGTTGCTGTGTGTTTTTGCTGAGTGCGTGTCTGTGTAGGCTTAAAAGTAGAACAAGGTGGAGCAAGGAGTATTGAGCTGAGGAGAGTAGACGAGAGAGGAATAGTAGAGTTGCCTTGAAGAGAGCCGACGGGAAGCGTAGTTGGATGGTATCTTGAAGATAAACGAGTAGAGATGAGCAGAGCTGAGTAGAGTTGCAGTAGAGCTGGAGTTGTTGAGTTGTGATAGGCCGTAGGTGATAAAGTAGCGATGAGTTGCCTGTCCGGACGGTACCTGATTGGGGTACGTGGTGTAGAGGGTGGTTTGGGAACGGGACATCGCCACAAGTATATGTAACGTTTTAAGAACAGATGACACACTTTATGGAAGGTTGTGTTTGTTTACTTGCCTGTTTTTTTTGTTCGTTTTCTTTTTGGACCAGTCTTCTTTTTTTTCTTTTGTTAACGTATATTATGCTTGTTTTTGTTTTTCTGAGTCTTTTTATTTCCGTTTTCTTTTTCTTTTCTAGCGTACCTTTTTCATATTTTTGTTCTCGTTCCCTTTTTTTATATCACAGCTCATGATTAATTCGTGTAGTTGAATGAAAGTGAAAGAGATGTTCTTGTGATGTTGGATGGTCGTTGAGGAGAATGGTGATGTTTAGTCGGATGTTGTTTGTGGTACAGTAGTTTGTGATATGTTGTCTCTCGTTGGTGTACCTGGTGCAGTGTTTGAGTATGCGTTTGATGGAATGCGGTTGGTGACGTGTGACGGGTGGCGGGTGGCAGATCGATCGGCCGCTTGTGATCGTTTTACTCGTCCTTTGCTTGTGCCCGGTGCTTGGGTGACGCCGACGCATGGTAGCAGATATGTTCTGAGGACTTAATGTATGTGCTTGAGAGCGACCATTGAACACTGTTGGGTTTGCCACCGACGCCAAGCTCTTGACACGCTGATATGCAGTGCCTGTGCGCCGCTGTAACTTACTGGTGGCACTGTACCGACAGAACGTGCCTGTCGCCTGCGTGTCGACTGGCGTGAAGCACCTGCACCACCGGGCTCTCGACTTCGACATCGGCGTTTACTTCGAGGCCAACGGCCACGGCACGGTCATCTTCAGCAGCGCCGCCCTGCAGAAGATCGCGCACGCCTGCGCCGACCCGGGGTGAGTGTTCTGCTACCACCTAAGGACTTGCGACACTCCAGGGTTACTGGGATGTACTGGCTTTGCGCGCCGCTGCTGTACCCGATCCACGCTCGTTGGAATAACACCCCCGTGATGAGATATTCTATTTCTACTCGTGTGGCCAGGTTAATGGCGCGGCCATGGCTGGTCTCGCTTTGAATGGACGACAGCGCTAACACTTTCCGGTGCCGTTTCGCTGCATTGGTGTCCAGGAGAGGCGCTTTGGACGCCCGCCCCCTGCACTGTGCTGCACGGTGCGGAGCTGCCAACGGTGTTATTTATGGCAGCGTTGCAGTCCCCGGCGGCGCCATTCACATCTGGGCACTGCAAAACTGCTAAGTGCCGGCCTTTGTGGCGCTTTAGCGGCACGTGGGAGGTTAATCGATGCTCGTCAAATTGTGTGACACATCTACTTGATGGTGTCAGTCTCTAGGGCCAGACGCAGATCCCGGCCGGTATATCTGACTGGGTACAGTGATCAGCACATCTGGCTGGGTACAGTGATCGGCACATCTGGCTGGGTACAGTGATCACGGGCGGTACATGTGGCTGGGTACAGTGATCTCGGGCGGTACAGTGATCCCGGCCGGTATGTCCGGCTGGTACAGTGATCCTTAGACAGAGACAGTTTGCCACCTACCGCAACCACATTCGGCCCGGTTGGTTTCTAAACCCTTTTTGCCCGCTTATTTTAAAAATTTTTTTTGTTTTTTCCAGGGGGATTTAAAAAAAAAAAATAAAAATTTTTTTCCCCTCTTTTTTTTTTTTATTTAAAAAAACCCCTTTTAAAAAAAATTTTTTTAAAAAAAAAAAAAAAAAAAAAAAAAAAATTTTAAAAAAGGGGGGGGGGGGGGGGGGAAGAAAAAAAAGGGGAAGTAAAAACAAAAAAAAAAAAAAAAAAATACGCCCAAAGGGGAGCAAAGCTCCTCCTGCCAAGCTCAGATCTGGACCTGAAAGATATTCGGGATCAGGAGGCCCCTGCCCATCAACAAGCTGCCTCTGAATAAAGAGATAGGAAGTGCCCTGGCTTTCGAAACTGAGCAGGAGAGGATGAAGAAAGAGAAGAAGGATATTGATTGCAAGGACGCCACTGAGAAGGTCACTGAGAAGGTTGTAGAAGTCTACAAGACTGCCAACATCCCTACAATAAGCAAGAAGAAGGTGAAGGAAAAGATGCAGAAGATGTGGCAGATGAGGAAAGAGAGTCTGAATGAGATAGCCAAGGGCCAGACTGGTATGGACAGGAAGATAAGGAAGAAGAAGAATAGAAAGTGAAGAGGAAGTTCAAAGATATAGAGGAGGAACTGTTTGATGTAGCTGATGATGACAACGTTCCTGAGATGGAGAAGGAGTTTCTGGTCGCCCAGAGGAAGCGTGGGAGGGAGGGCTGTATTGGTGGAGTAGACATTATAGAGTCCGCCAGGCTGCAGAAAACTAAAGAGAAGGAAGAAAAAGCAGCCAAGAAAAATGCTGAGAACAAAGAGAAGACAGAAAAGAGGAAGAGGAGAAGTGCTGATGATGTGAAAAGAATGATGTCTAAAGTGGCAGTGGAGAACAGTGAGAGCGAGGATGACAATGAAGAAAAGGATGTGAATGACAATGAGTACAAATGCCAGGTGAATAAGAAAGAGAAAACAGAGAAAAAGAAAAAGCAGAAGGAAGCAGAGGCTAAACTCGGTGAAACAGCAGATAGGTTCAAGATATCCAGTGATGCAGTGGCTCATGTCACAAACACCATCAGAGTGGCAGACAACACTATAACTGCAGGGGATAAGAGTAAAGTGATCAATTCCAAGACAGTTGAGAGAGTAAGGAAGAAGTCTAGGGAGCAAAAGAAAGACAAATTTCGGGGGTTTGAGGTTAAAAGTCTGATGGTGGATGAAAGGATCAATGACAACAAAGTAGAGGTTGGTGTAGGAGAGAAGAACCATAAAAGGTTTGCCACTATAAGGAGTGAGGACTGTGCTGTCATCGGTTACCCCGGCAAGGAGTTCCTGGGTCACGTGGCCCCGGTGGGGGGAGGGGGTGGACCTGGCCACCAGCCTGGTGGGGTTCGTGGAGGAACGGGGCATCAACATCGCCAGCCTGCAGGTGGTCTTCAGCGATGGTTGCAGCAAGATGGGCGGCTACAACCATGGGTTCATCGCTGAGTTCGAGAGGCTGGTGGGTCGCCCCCTCGTCCACATCCACTGCATCGTCCACAGCCTGGAGAAGGTGTTCAACCACCTGTTCATCCACTACGCCGGCCCCACCACCGGCCCGGCCTCCTGGAGTGGGGAGGAGGCCAAGAGGCTCCAGGGCAATGTGGGACCTGCAGGTGGAGGAGTTCGAGGCCATCCCCAGCCCCACCCTCAGGGCCCTGCTGGACGTCATCCCCCCGTCATGAAGGAGTTCAACCATGATACCAATATCTGTTGGAGATGGCCGGGGCAGTGGAGTCTGGACAGCTGCAGGAGAGGTGGGCCAGGGCACGGGCTGGTGCAATGACCAACGCCCGGTGGCAGAACACGAGAGCAGGGAGCTGCGGGTGTACATGAGCAGGGCCACCCCAGCGAGGCACAGAGACGCATGACCTCCTTCATCATCCACGTCTACGTGCCCTCATTCCTGGAGATCAGGCAGAGGAACCTGCTGCTGGAGGGTCCCCGCCACCTGCTCACCATCGTCACCAGGGTCGTCACCTACTGCACCAAGGAGGAGGTGGACACGCTGAAGCCCTACCTCCAGTTCAACGCCTACTTCGCCCAACATGAGGTAGTGCTGGCCTCCCTGCTGGCCTCCGGGAGAGGGGGGGGAGCAGGCCTTGGCCATCGTCAGCAGCTGAGGAAGAAGGAGCAGAGGAGCAAGAGGAATACTGTTAGGAAAGTGAGGAACCCCGAGATCAACCTGGCGGCCACCAAGTTGTCCGAGCTGGTGGACCTGCAGAAGGCGACCTCCTCTCCTCCCATCCTGTTCCAACACACAGACCAGAACTGGAACAGTTCCTGGAGGAGCCCTACTCAGAGCCAGGACTGCCCTGCACCACCACTGCATGAGAGGGTGTGAAGATGACCACGGAGGCGGCCACCATGCCGGGGCCTGGCAGCAGGACATGGTCACTGGAACAGGCAGGAGGCCAGGAACAGGAACAAGTACAGGGGCAGAAGGAGGAGTTCAACTGCTGAGTTATATGGATAATTATTTACCAATGTTTTTTTATGTATTACACAATATATGTGCCTTCTTGCTACTCGATAGATTACAAGTTAATACTTTGCCGAATGACACAAGTTAAGCATTTTGACTTTTAATGACCCTAAGCAAAACAAAACAGTTCTGAAATCAGCGCAAAATGGATTCAGAATCCAACCGGGCCGAATGTTTGTGGTAGGTTGGTCCAAACTTCTTGTCTAGTGATTCCTGACCGGTGCATCTGGTTGGATGCAATGATCCTGGGCGGTACTTCTGGCTGGGTACAGTGATCTCTGGCGGTACATGTGGCTGGGTACAGTGATCGGTGCTGACGATACACGCCAAGGTTCGCATAACGTGACGCCGGGCCGTACGATGGCAAGTCATGTTTTTCGTCACATAAAGGTCCCTTGAAGCTGTCACAGGCATTGCCTATAGGCCGGAGACACCATTCTTGCTACTGCGACGAAATTGATAACGCATGTTCGATAGTCAGCTTGCACATTCATGGATTGTTTCTTGCGGCTATGTTGATATAACTTTTTACTACAACTTTCCCCAAATGTATAGGTACCCCAGATAGGTTTAGCGTGGATTTTCCACCAACTTGTCTGTGTGTGGTAGATGGGACAACAACAAATGTCCGGTTTGTGACGATATCTGCCTCTGTGTGCCAGACGAGACGACAGTCGGTGGGCGGTTTGTGACAATATCGAAGTGTGGTAGACATGATGACAGTCGGTGGGCGGTTTGTGACAATATCTGTCTCTGTGTGTTGGACAGGACAGTCGGTGGGCGGCTTGTGACGATATCTGTCTAAGACAGACGACAATCGGTTGGCGGTTTGTGACGATATCTCTTTATGTGCGGTAGACAAGACAGCCGGTGGGCGGTTTGTGACGATATCTGTATGTGTTGTAGACAGGACGACAACCGGTGGCCGGTCTGTGGCAATATCTGTATCTGTGCGGTAGACAAGATAGCCAGTGGGCGGTTTGTCATGATATCTGTCTTTGTGTGGTAGACGGGACAGTTGGTGGCCGGTCTGTGGCAATATCTGTCTCTGTGCTGTAGACAAGGTAGCCGGTGCGCGGTTTGTGACGATATCCGTCTTTGTGTGGTAGACAGGACAGTCGGTGGCCGGTCTGTGACAATATCTGTCTGTGTGCGGTAGACAAGATAGCCGGTGGGCGGTTTGTGACGATATCTGTCCCTATGTGGTAGACAAGACAGCCGGTGGGCGATGTTTGACGATATCTGTCTCTGTACGATATACAAGACAGTCGGTGGGCGGTTTGTGACGATATCTGTCTCTGTGTGGTAGACAGGACAGTCGGTGGGCGGTTTGTGACAATATATGCCTCTGTGTGGTAGACAGGACAGTCGGTGGTCAGTTTGTGACGATATCTGTCTCTGTACATAGACAAGACAGCCGGTGGCGATTTTGACGATATCTGTCCCTGTACCATAGACAAGACAGCCGGTGGGCGATGTTTGACGATATATGTCTCTTACGATAGACAAGACAGCCGGTGAGCGATGTTTAACGATATCTGTCTCTGCACGATAGACAAGACAGTCGGTGGGCGGTTTGTGACGATATCTGTCTCTGTGTGGTAGACAGGACAGTCGGTGGGCGGTTTGTGACAATATCTGCCTCTGTGTGGTAGACAGGACAACAGTCGGTGGGCGGTTTGTGACAATATCTGCCTCTGTGTGGTAGACAGGACAACAGTCGGTGGGCGGTTTGTGACGATATCTGCATATGGGTCGTAGACAGGACGACAGTCGGTGGGTGGTTTGTGACAATATCCGTCCATGTGGTATACAGGACGACACTCGGTGGGCGGTTTGTGACGATATCTGCCTCTGTATGGTGGACAAGGCAGTCGGTGTGCGATTTGTGACAATATCTGCATATGGGTCGTAGACAGGACGATAGTCAGTGGGTGGTTTGTGACAATATCTGTATCTGTGTAGTAGACAGAGCAGTCGGTGGTCGGTTTGTGACGTCTACCTCTGCCGTAGTCTGGACGACAGCCAGAGAGCGTCCGTGTGCCGCCTGCGGGACCTGGTGGACGTGATCAACCAGACAGTGGGGGACGCTATCTCAGATCTGCTACTGGTCGAGACGGTGCTGCACTCTCGCGGCTGGAACGTGGCCGACTGGAGCGCCGCTTATACCGATCTGTCCAACCGCCAGCTGAAAGTCAGCGTCAAGGTCAGTGGGCGCCTCAGCCTGTCGTAGTCGCCTGGTTGTCACCCATTCAGTAGACTGTCACAGCGAACGCCATCAAGCACGCTAGCCAGGAAAGCACCCGCAGGACTCCCGCACCACTCCGCACCCCCCGTCGCGCACCAGGCACCGGGAAGCCATAGATCCGGGCAAAACCCAGGCTAAGATCCGTGAGTAGGTTCCACTGAACCGACCTGGGAGTCACCCCGAGTTCGGAATGATTTCGCCGTAGCATGCTGATGCGGCCGCAGCGAGATGTCCGCTGTCTTCCGCCCAGCCAGGTACGCGTCGGAGGAGGGCGGGACGGGCACCCCCGGAGTTATCCAGAGAAAACGCGCTCAACGGTCCAACGCCAAAGGGAAAAAGATCTGTGTGGCGAAGCAAGTTACGTTAAAACGGTTGGTCCAGGAAATTACCGCTCAAAGCCACTTTTGTGTTTGTAATAAAGAAGTATCGAGGGAAAACTCAGTATTCACGCATCAAGCTTACGCCTCCGAGGTAGGTGTTGGATCGTACCCCGAGTACGCCAACCTAGTGCACGGATCTAGGGTGAAAAACCCCCGACGAAAATATTAGTGTCGACGAATAATTGACCACGGGGGCGGAAACCCATTATAAGAGCTACCAAATTTCTTCTATTAACACGCGCCCTGGAGGGCCCCTGAAAATTACGCGCTCTGGAGGGGGGGGGGGGGGGGGGGCGGATTCCGCCCCCTAAGATCTCGGCTCCTATTAAAGCTGGAGTAACGAAATTCGCAGGGTGGATGGGTATGGTAGTGAAATGTATTATGTGCAAATTTCATGACCTTAGGTCAATATCTTCAAGGTCAAATGAGGTCATATGTCAACATTTTATTGTTTTGCGTTGCATGGCTTGTCATGGTCATGGATCGTTGTGTCTGGCAGCTCGGCGCAATCGGCTTCGCAAAGAAAGGAGTGAAGTATACGATTAAAGTATGGAAACGCTTAGGTACACAATGACAAGTAGTAGTTTTCAGGATGTGTAGGGAGTAACATGCAAAGTGACATCAATCGCATGACAGTCATTGCATTTATGACAACATTCCAGTTGACCAAGTTTGGTTCCATTAACCTGTCATGAACTTGACCTGACTTGACCTCGGTGACCTAACATGACCTTGAAACTATATAGCATAACAATGTACATCAAACAAGTCGCTAGTGTTGCCAAGAACACTTCCCTCTTGCCAATATACGGGAAGCGCATTAGCGCCGATATTTGTGGTCTGGCGCTACGAAATGTTTTGACTTTGGCCCCTAACTCGAAAAAAATTCGGCCGATTTCCGTTTTTCTTGCTTTAAACAATGCGCCGGACATTTCTAAGCAGGTACCCAAACAATGGCGTATATCGATCGGTAAAATCTGGAGTTATTTACGAAAAACCGGAGGGGTGGGCGGATTTCGCCCCCTCCCCTCTCCCGTGTGCATGTTAACCGAGCTTGAGTAATGCAATCAAGAACCTTACTTTCCAAGCCTGGGTGGATGTTGCCGATTAGATTGTTGAGATTGGCACCAAGGTGACAGTCCTGTTAGCAGTTTGCTACCAGCCGCTTTCCGTGTGATATTTCCGGCAGATGATTAATAGGTGCTCTACTTACTGTCAGTCGAACACCACACACGGCAGAGCGGAGGCGAGGGGCGATCGAGAAGATGGCCATCAGTCAGTCTCTTATGGTCAAACCGGAGTCGAGCCGGGGTCACCTCCAGGTTACGGCTGTTTTGCGGGCTGGTGGACCACGGAGCCAGACTCGGATTGATGTGTTAAAAGGACTGGAGTGCGTGGTCCTCTATTCATTTTGTAGGCAAGTTTGCGAAATACATTTTTGCTTGGTGTGAAACATCGGAGAGCACGAAAGTGATTTCCAGCGACGTCGATCAGAGAATTGATTCGTTCGCCATGGCATCAGTTCGTACATTAACTGTCATTTCAAAATGCCCAGGAATCCATCAGAAAACAATATTCTGTGAAGGTGGAGAGAATGCCACAGTTCGACCAGTTCAAACACATGAGGTGTTCGATGTTGTAATGCCTTTGTATTGCTTGCTCGGAAGCTCTGGAGACCGCACAAATAACTGCCTAAGCAATGCCGTTTTCTTTGATATGCGACAGAGCGATTTCCATCGCATATGGTTCAGATGTGAAACCGGTGATGAAGTTGGAGAATCTCGTGCCGAAGCGGAAGTTCCGGCCCACAGCGGCTGCTCCAGCCTTTTCGCCGTGTCCAGAGCCGTCACTGTAGAAAAACTCAATCACTATATACACTTTTGTACTCCATGAAAGACGCTCGCACCCGGAATTTCGTGGTCTGGAGCTTGAAGTGGAAGAGATGTTCGATGGGTAGTGCGTTGTAAAGCCAGAATGTGAGCAGAGAAGGTTGTATTGCAATGGACAGTGGTGGCATTCCCAGCGTTGCAGCGGCTACTTCAGAGAGCGTTGCCACAGTGTATGATGGTGTCAGGGGCCTGCCGTGACCTGAGACCCGACCCGGTCTGAACGCTGAAGATGCTAGGTGATTTCGTGTGCCTTTGACTTGATGCATGTATCGGATTAGGGAAATCATAGCACTCTTTCCCTCGGCCTGTCATCGATGCCCCGGACAAACACCGAGTGGCGAAAACTTCACTTCGACATCCCCAACGTCATACCCCAGAAAGTGTAACTACGCAAGTAGTAGTCCGAAAGTGCCTTCACCAACACAGGTACATGGCAGCACCCCTTAAATATACCTACCTAACGTATATGTATAACCTACCTACCTACCTACCTAACGTATATGACAGGAGATAAAAAAAAAACGGCAAGGCAAACCAGTCCTTCACACACGTCGCAAACACACCATCCACCTCGACGGGAGCAGAAAACCCTTAGAGCAAGGAGCACAGGGTGCACCTCCCGCCAATACGACTGAAACCAGGAGACCTTAAACTAAGCTATGCAACGCAACTAAGCTAAACTTGGCGAAATGTATTGTCTTAAGTTCAGCTTAGTTGGTTATTGGGGTTTTAGGGCGCACCAATGCGGTTTATGCGCCATAAAACCCTAATAACCAACTAAGCTAAACTTAAGACTATGCACTTCACCTTATCGCATCCACACTCACGCATTCAGATTACTCGATTTACAGCGCAACAACTCCGGAAACACTCAGCAGCAAACACGAACAGCACAATCTCCACTTACGAAGCAGCTACCTCCCAACTCCCGTCAGCTACTTATCAGGCTTTCCCATGTCAGCAATGTATGAGCTGAAAGCTGCAGTTCTGGCCAGCGGACTACAACTAGCACCGGACGCGTGCACCGGAGCACAGGGTGCAGATGCCGATTCAGTGGCGACGCCGGGTATTTCTCTAGGTGGAGGGGGGGGGGCTGATGGAGATGCCAATTGAGGACAAATTAATTGACATCAGGGATCTGACTCGACAGCCCGATGGAAGTGTCGATTCACGATAGTTTCTATAATTGTGTGTCTGGAAGGATGAAGTGCTAACCCATTGGTGTCATCAGGGAGTTTTATGGGTGGTCGAGGCGCTGATTCAGGAGTGTCATCAGGGATTTTGAAAGGTAGCGAAGGTGTAGATTCAGGTGTGTCATGGAAAAAGTGTGCTGAAATAGGGGGCGGGGTATGGAAGTAATGGATCCTGGTAAATTACCGATGGTTCAGGAACATTTCGAGGGTTTTGTTCCACGGGTAAAAGGGTTCGACAAAAAGGGCGGCATCGGGGATTTGTCTCAAAGTAGCAGTGGCCATGGTTGTCACTTTATGACGTTGGTTGGTTGAGGGGGCAGGGAATTACCTTTTTGATGACCAATACGGCCCCGAAAACCATTTGTATCTAGTGTACCTACGCCCATAGGCCCAATGCTTAACCTTCAGCCTGATTGGGATTGGAAGGAGGGGGCAAATCAACGATTGATCAGGTCAGTGGTCCCCCTTGGCGTATACCAAGTGACACCCCTGGTGGTGGCAGTGCCGGCTCAAGGCCGTATCCAATATTTTGTGTCGCGAATGATCAGATGCCGGTTCGCGGGCTTCACAATTCGTGGGTTCAATGGAGAGGGTGAAGGCGGTTCTTCCACGCACCACGTTATATTAAAGCGAGGTGCTAAATTGGATAGTCTAAGTAAGATAAATACATTCATGAGTAGGGCATGGGTGTCGATTTGTATACTTTGTATGCCTGGAAAACTGACAAACTTCGGGAAAATACGGCACCTTGTTGAAGCTTTTCAGCTCCTGAACCAGGCGATATCTGAATCGGGTGGATAAACTCGCTCCACGGTGCCGCTGGGCAGGCCTCCATCGCAGTTAATGTCACCATGGCACGCGGCGCGCCCGACCAGTGAGCCCGCCTGTCTGCCTGAACGGTCTTTAATGGCGTTAATGTCACCATGGCACGCGGCGCGCCCGACCAGTGAGCCCGCCTGTCTGCCTGAACGGTCTTTAATGGCGTTAATGTCACCATGGCACGCGGCGCGCCCGACCAGTCAGCCCGCCTGTCTGCCTGAACGGTCTTTAATGGCGTTAATGTCACCATGGCACCGCGCGCCGACCGGTGAGCCCGCCTGTCTGCCTGAACGGTCTTTAATGGCGTTAATGTACCATGGCACGCGGCGCGCCCGACCAGTGAGCCCGCCTGTCTGCCTGAACGGTCTTTAATGGCGTTAATGTCACATGGCACGCGGCGCGCCCGACCGGTGAGCCCGCCTGTCTGCCTGAACGGTCTTTAATGGCGTTAATGTCACCATGGCACGCGGCGCGCCCGACCAGTCAGCCCGCCTGTCTGCCTGAACGGTCTTTAATGGCGTTCTACCTTTAACAGGATTGTGCAGGCAACATTGATTGAGGGGGCCAGTGGTCCCTGTTGGCAAATACAAAGTGACACCCCTGTCGAAGCGTGCACAGTCTTTAATAGATGTGTCACTGAATAGTCTTTTCTTTTCATATCACGCAAGGGGAAGATGCTTTCAAAGCGAGGAGCAGACTCGCGCTTCGTTGAACATGGTCTACCCCTGGCCAACACTGGATCCCAAGGCGTGACGCCAAATGTCAGCGAATAAGAATTTAAAAGAGGAACAAATGGCTTTGTTTCGCGCACACAGAGCGCGGAGCAAATCTGACAGCCGCTGGCGGTGGACGTCGCCGCTGCTTGTGCTGATACCAAATGTGGCCCACTCGATCTGCCGATCTGATGATACTACCACACACACGCACGCACGCACGCACGCACGCACGCACGCACGCACGCACGCACGCACGCACGCACGCACGCACGCACGCACGCACGCACGCACGCACGCACGCACGCACGCACGCACGCACGCACGCACGCGCGCACACACACACACACACACACACACACACACACACACACACACACACACACACACACACACACACACACACACACTGATGCACGGGGTCGTGTAAAAGAGGGAAGCAGCGTGTCCAGTCAGTTGGTGTGTTTGGCCCAGCCTGTAGCGTCCAGTGCGACAGTTATCCGCTCTCTGCCATATCCGAGGTGAGGGGGCGAGTGGTCTTGGGGTAAGATGCTCGTCTCGTGAGTCTCACCTGTCGCTACTCTTCGCCCGCGACAATGGCGTGAGAGATTGGCGACGCTACATGACTCAACGGTCGACGTGTCGTAAAACCAATAACCAACCAACCAATATCCGAGGTGCCAGAATCACGGGCAGGTGAGCCCTGTTCATCCCTTCTCTCGGCAATACAATCACCGGCGAGCTCTGATCGCCCCTGCTCTTGGCAATACAATCGCCGGTGAGCGCTGGTCACCCCTGCTGTCGGCGATATCATAACTGTCGACTGCTGGTCACCCCTGCACTCGATGGGATAATAACTGTCGAGCGCTGGTCACCCCTGCTCTCGGTGGGATAACTGTCGACCGCTGGTCACCCCTGCTGTCGGCGATATCATAACTGTCGACTGCTGGCCACCCCTGCTCTCGTTGGGAAAATAACTGTCGACCGCTGGTCACCCCTGCTCTCGGTGGGATAATAACTGTCGACCGCTGGTCACCCCTGCTCTCGGTGGGATAATAACTGTCGAGCGCTGGTCACCCCTGCTCTCGATGGGATAATAACTGTCGACCGCTGGCCACCCCTGCTCTCGGTGGGATAACTGTCGACCGCTGGTCACCCCTGCTCTCGGTGGGATAATAACTGTCGACCGCTGGTCACCCCTGCTCTCGGTGGGATAATAACTGTCGACCGCTGGTCACCCCTGCTCTCGGTGGGAAATAACTGTCGACCGCTGGTCACCCCTGCTCTCGGTGGGATAATAACTGTCGACCGCTGGTCACCCCTGCTCTCGGTGGGATAATAACTGTCGACCGCTGGTCACCCCTGCTCTCGGTGGGATAATAACTGTCGACCGCTGGTCACACCTGCTCTCGGTGGGATAACTGTTGACTGCTGGTCACCCCTGCTCTCGGTGAGAAAATAACTGTCGAGCGCTGGTCACCCCTGCTCTCGGTGGGATAATAACTGTCGACCGCTGGTCACCCCTGCTCTCGGTGGGATAATAACTGTCGACCGCTGGTCACCCCTGCTCTCGGTGGGATAATAACTGTCGACCGCTGGTCACCCCTGCTCTCGGTGGGATAATAACTGTCGACCGCTGGTCACCCCTGCTCTCGGTGGGATAATAACTGTCGACCGCTGGTCACCCCTGCTCTCGGTGGGATAATAACTGTCGACCGCTGGTCACCCCTGCTCTCGGTGGGATAATAACTGTCGACCGCTGGTCACCCCTGCTCTCGGTGGGAAAATAACTGTCGACCGCTGGTCACCCCTGCTCTCGGTGGGATAATAACTGTCGACCGCTGGTCACCCCTGCTCTCGGTGGGATAATAACTGTCGAGCGCTGGTCACCCCTGCTCTCGGTGGGATAATAACTGTCGACCGCTGGTCACCCCTGCTCTCGGTGGGATAATAACTGTCGACCGCTGGTCACCCCTGCTCTCGGTGGGATAATAACTGTCGAGCGCTGGTCACCCCTGCTCTCGGTGGGATAATAACTGTCGACCGCTGGTCACCCGCTGTCGACCGCTGGTCACCCCTGCTCTCGGTGGGATAATAACTGTCGACCGCTGGTCACCCCTGCTCTCGGTGGGATAATAACTGTCGACCGCTGGTCACCCCTGCTCTCGGTGGGATAATAACTGTCGACCGCTGGTCACCCCTGCTCTCGGTGGGATAATAACTGTCGACCGCTGGTCACCCCTGCTCTCGGTGGGATAATAACTGTCGACCGCTGGTCACCCCTGCTCTCGGTGGGATAATAACTGTCGAGCGCTGGTCACCCCTGCTCTCGGTGGGATAATAACTGTCGACCGCTGGTCACCCCTGCTCTCGGTGGGATAACTGTCGACCGCTGGTCACCCCTGCTCTCGGTGGGATAATAACTGTCGACCGCTGGTCACCCCTGCTCTCGGTGGGATAATAACTGTCGACCGCTGGTCACCCCTGCTCTCGGTGGGATAATAACTGTCGACCGCTGGCCACCCCTGCTCTCGGTGGGATAACTGTCGACCGCTGGTCACCCCTGCTCTCGGTGGGATAATAACTGTCGACCGCTGGTCACCCCTGCTCTCGGTGGGATAATAACTGTCGACCGCTGGTCACCCCTGCTCTCGGTGGGATAATAACTGTCGACCGCTGGTCACCCCTGCTCTCGGTGGGATAATAACTGTCGACCGCTGCTCACCCCTGCTCTCGGTGGGATAACAACTGTCGACCGATGGTCACCCCTGCTCTCGGTGGGATAATAACTGTCGACCGCTGCTCACCCCTGCTCTCGGTGGGATAACAACTGTCGACCGATGGTCACCCTGCTCTCGGTGGGATAACTGTCGACCGCTGGTCACCCCTGCTCTCGGTGGGATAACTGTCGACCGCTGGTCACCCCTGCTCTCGGTGGGATAATAACTGTCGACCGCTGGTCACCCCTGCTCTCGGTGGGATAATAACTGTCGACCGCTGGCCACCCCTGCTCTCGGTGGGATGCGAACTATCCGGCTGGCGGCTAATTGTATGGCTGGCGAATTACAGTCGGGAGCAGCTCGTTATCTCCGCCGACAAACTCGGCTCACTATGCTATCAACTGAGCTGATTGGCGTTCATTAATTAAACTTAAAGTTCCCAGTTGCAGTGACCCTGCGAGTGTCACCTGGGTCACTGTCGCCAGTGTTATCTAGGTCGTCGAGCCCGAGTCACTGCGACACGTCCTGGTCACTGGGTCTGTGCTCTCTCATCACTGCGGTATGCATTGCCTGATAACTGGAGTTCGTTTCCCGGGTCACTGTGACATGCCACCTTGCCACTGGAGTCCGTAATCTAGTCACTGCGGCACGTGTCACCTGGTCACTGAAATATGAGCTATCAAGATTGCTCTGGCACGTGCCACCTGACACTGAAGTGTGTGCCACAAGGTCACTGCGACACGAGTTACCTGCTGACTGGGGTGCATGTTGCCTGGGTTCCGCGTCCCCTGTCACATGGTAACTGCGACACGAGTTACCTTATCACTGGATGCATGTTACCTGCGTTCCGCGTCCCCTGCCACATGGTAACTGCGGCACGAGTTACCTGATGACTGGGGTATGTGTTGTCTGGGTTACCGCACCCCATGTTACATGGTCACTGCAGAACTTACGTGTTTATACTCCAAGCGCATATTTTTATCTGTATGCACTCGACAGCAGATGGCTGAGCCACGACATACTTTGCTCGACCGGCGTCATTTACGTGTGAGCTCTGAGTGCGCATACCCTTGATTAGGGGTCACTAGTCCAGAGGTAAGATGGCTTTCTCCCCACCGAAAGGTAACTCGAGTACCACCTGTTCGAGTATTCGAGAAGGTTCGAGTACCACCTGCCGCTACTCTTCGCCCGCGACCAGTGGGCGTGGGAGATTGGTGGCGCTGTGTGGCCCACCTGTCGCTACTCTTCGCCCACGGCCAGTCGGCGTGAGAGATTGGTGACGACATATAAGCGAGCAGTTTACGCGTCATGGAGCCAATGACCATCTAACGGCTTCGATTAAGAAGATAGTTTGAAGATATTCGGAAACATGTATGCTGTTTCTCAGAATGATCGAAATTAGAAGCCAAGGGAAGTTTAATGAGATCACCAAGGGGGTCATTAAAATGGTGGAGCAAAGCTCTGAACAATCAATCGATTCCAATGAATATACCGGATGCACGGACATGATCTCTTTTATGGTGGACAAAAATAACTGCCGCTTTCCACGAATGAGGTATCGGATCTTCTTGGAGAGGGAGAGGAAGAATCATAAGCTTCTAGGTGTGGCGCGGGGCGTGGCACGGCCCCGCTCAAGCACCAGGTCTCCAATTGTGACTCGGCTGCCTGTCCCAATTGGCAGTGAAGTCAGTCGCCTGTTGATATCAAACACTGGATGGAATTCGAACCCGCTGGGCGCAGTGTCGCCCGTATAACTTAGTTGGGTAGAGCTCCGGCTTATGTTGGTCTGGCAGAATATGGGTCGAGTTGCCGCACACGTCTGCGTTTAGACTGAGCTGCATGTAGGCCAATTGCCGGCTGAGTTCAGCCGGCGAATGATCCGTTAAGGCCAACGACACGGCAGCGAAGCGGCCATGTTGGGAGCATTGGCGGCACGTTAAACTCTCGGTTTAGATTATACATTGACCGCAAGCGTGGGAGACTGAGGTTCAGGTTCGGTACGTCTCGATCTATGTCGCTCGATATCTATATCTATATCCGATACTGCGTTTGGCAATGTGCCCACCTGACATCTGATCAGGCGCATTTGGCATATGCGAATTCTTGCACTCCATAAAAGGCAGCTCAATGTATAATAACTTCTTTATACATTGATAAATTTAACTTCTTAATAAACTTTCTATCATATAATAACTTCTTTTTTGCTACTGTTTTTCGCGTTCCAATTTCTAAGCCTCGCATCAGTTCGACTTTACCAATTTGTATCCCAATTGTCTTCATAAGTGCTCTTGCTGAAAGAAAGGGGTTCGTGACGTCTGTTGCGCTCTCATACAAATTTAAATTGGATTTATCGGTGTACTACAGCATTTCGAGTTCCCTTGTTACTCCGAGACATATTTGTACTTTTCATTTTGTGATTGACCAGCTTGTATCACAATAGTTCTTCGGAAGTACTACTCTAAATATTTGTTCAGGGAACGTGTTTGAGGCGACATTTGCGCGCGTGGCAGCTCACAGCACACCTTGCACCGTGATCGACACTGGCCAACCGTTCCGGGTGCCAACTGGGTGAAGTCTGGTTTGCATCCCGGGGCTCCGAATTCAGTCCCAGGGAGGATGATGCTTTTTATTTCTGCCTTCAGTGCTGCAATTTCGTGAATGTATCACATCCGAACTCACTTCAGCTATATATACACTCAGGGCAACGACGTGGTATCCAAAATGGTACGTGGTGCATAGCCAAAAACGTGTTCATTTGTCGCAGCTTGTGAATTGTGTCTGGGTTGTAGCGCATATTATGTAACATGAATGTATTTTGACAATGGGAAAAACATGCCTCATTCAGCGAGCCTCGTATATTGGTACGGGTTGTAGAACGTAAAGCGTGGCGTAGGCATTTTGTCCAACAGAAACAGGGCGCAAGGTACATTCACGATGATCTTGCGGCGTATGACTCACGCTGTACCACCTGTCGGGTATAGCGTCTGTTTACAGTGTACCGCACGTAAACAGACATCACCCGGGGCCCGCAGTAGCAGCGGAGCGTGGCCACACACGCTGTACCGCCTGTACCGCCTGTCGGGGCTTGAAGCAAACAAACATTACCCGGGACCCGCAGTGGCAGCGGAGCATGACCAGACACGCTGTTTTCATAATTGGGGGGGGGGAATTTTCTTTCATTGGTGTTGGGTGCTAATGGCTTGGGACCTGGGAGTGCGGCCTGGAGACCTGACCAGTCTTATCGTAATAATGTACAATGCTGTTTTAGGAAACACTTTCCCGCAACGCTTTCCGTCGCCTCGATTGCCCTAATTGGCTAGGAAAACACACTTGCCTATATGGTGATCCCAAAACTTGATCTGACGAAAAGATACGCGGAAGGGCGGGATAGTACACACGATACCAACTCGGATAGGAAATGAAACGAGAAGGGGTGGCAGAGATGTGACGCCCGCACGCACACCACACCCCGTGCACCCCACATATCTGCCGACAGCAGACATCCCACCCCGTACTCTATACAGGCGATCGCTGGAACGTTGACACGGGAGGGGATTATAAGCTGAGCCTATGGGTTTGAAACGACATGTCGCTGCTCACGAATTAAATTTGGCCGGACGATAAAGCAACATAGTGCAACATCCTTTCTTTCGAATGAAATATATATATATATATATATATATATATATATATATATATACGGTCTGCGGGCCGACTTCATTGTCACCGAGATGTCTACTGGAAGGAGTAGTCTGAAGTTATGTTTCTCTCCATGCGGTTACCACTGCCCAGACCATGACCTTCCTCTCTTGTACGGTCGATGACATCCGAACCTGGGCTCGTTCAACCATCAACGGTTCCTATGTACCTCTCCGTGCGGTCACCACTACCCTGACCATGACCTTCCTGTCTTTTGTAGTCGCATTACCCTGACCCGACCTACATATCTTGTATGGCCACTATTACCCCGACCCCGACGTTCCTGTCCTGTACGGTGACAATTACCCTGACCCGACCCCGATGCTCCTCTCCTGTTTGGTCACAATTTCCTCGCTCCCGACATCGACGTTCCTCTCCTGCACGGTGACCGGTACCCGGACCCGGGCGGTACCCGGACCGGTACCGGTACCCGGACCCGGCTCCCGACATCGACGTTCCTCTCCTGCACGGTGACCGGTACCCGGACCCGGGCGCCGCCCGAGTCGTCGAGCGGCGCGTCGCTGTCGTATATCCTGTCCCGGTTGAACAATATCGGCAGCCGGATGACAGCGAGTACAACGGAGCCTGACAAGCACACATACCACCGTCAGTCACGGGCGCATCGTGGAAGCAGCCAATTCTGCAGCTCATCACCAGCGCGCCCAGTAACAGCCCGCTCCACAGCACTCCTACACCGTCAGTCACCAGCGCGCCCTGGTAACAGCCCACCCCATGGCTTCCGTACATCGTCAGTCATCAGCCCGCCGTGACAACAGCCTGCCCCGGTAACAGCCCGCCCCACAGCACCCCTACATCGTCGGTCACCAGCGCGCCCTGGTAACAGCCCGCCCCGCAGTTGCCCCTCCATCGTCAGTCATCAGCCCGCCCTGGTAACAGCCCGCCCCACAGCACCCCTACATCGTCGGTCACCAGCGCGCCCTGGTAACAGCCCGCCCCGCAGTTGCCCCTCCATCGTCAGTCATCAGCCCGCCCTGGTAACAGCCCGCCCCGCAGCTGTCCGTCCATCGTCAGTCTGCCCTCCCATTCATTCTGACTTCTGCCGACCCGTTGTTGTGGCAGTTTCTGACATCTTCCGCCGACCGGCTGATGCGGCAGTTTCTGACATCTCCTGCCGACCCTCTGATGTGGCAGTTTCTGACATCTTCTGCCGACCGGTTGATGTGGCGTTTCTGACCTCTGCCGACCGGCTTATGTGACATTCTCTGACCCCCTCTGCCGACCGGCTGATGTGGCGGTTTCTGACCTGCTCTGCCGATTGGCTGATGTGGCAGTTTCTGACGTTTTCTGCCGACCAGCTGATGTGGCAGTTTAACCGCTTCTGCCGACCGGCTGATGTGGCAGTTCCTGACCTCTTTAGGTGGCCCATCCGGCAGTGGGTTTGATCTATGTGGGTGCTTCGCCTGGCCGTTGATGCCAGTCTGGACGCACTCGAATGCAGACGTCATGGTGCGGTGGCACTGCGGCCCGGCCCGGCAGACCGGTCGTGCTGCGTGGACAGGGAGAGCAGTGGCAGCGACTGGCGATGCGTGGTCGTGTGACGCCGGATCATCGTCGACAGGTGCGGCGTGGGTCGCCGGCAGAGCGGCACTGTGTCGCTGCTCTGGTGCAGCGATACAGTGCACGATGCCAACAGCCGCATGTGTTCCACAGGGTGATATCGGACATGCGCCATCCAGTCTGTCCTGGTGGTTAAGGTCGACGTAGAGCGAGAAATTGGCAGATGCACTTTTTAATTTCTGTAATACCCCGACCCATTAACAGGAAGCAAGAGAACCCTCCCTTAACCATCTGACCTCAGTACGTTAATATTTCTTTGGGTATAACCAAGCGACCTGCAAAAATCTAGGTTACATCACTCACACTCCTTTTTTCGCTTTGTTCTTTCACGCTTATTTCACGCATCATAAAGGAATAGGCTATCAAAATAGAATGGCGCCTATGTTAACTTTAAATCCGACTGGCAGAGTAACATAAAGTAGAGAAGCAGAAACTACGATTAAGTACAAACTGAACCAAAAGGTAATACATAATAAGGGAGAAATACTAGTGTTAATTTTCATACCATCTATTCGTATATTAGGTTAAATTAATTCCTGGATATTGATGCACGGAATATGTTATAGCGTGCATACCTCTTTTACACTACTTTGCTATGCGAAACTTGATCAATTTTCACATCCAGTGCAAATAATTGTTCATGATTGTGGCGCTGCGCATGAAATACAAAGATATATTGTCTGCGGCTGAGTATGGAACGTGAATGTTTTGTGTGTTTCTAATGTTACTTGGTGCTCTTAGATGAAAAACGGCTAACAGAGACAATGGTGAATTTCGTGTACGATAGCTAAGTAAGATGAATATGCATCGTTCAGCAACAATGTTCGGTAATTTAAGCAAATTATGTTTAAAAGAACAAATCAGAGATGGATATATTGATCCTGTTTGTTCAATTTTGGACGTTCGCTAGTCTTTCAATATGGGTCCTGTGATTACTGCTCCAAACAGCAGCAGAATAGTGTAAGTAGAGAAAGAGTAGCGAGCTGTAAAAAAATCAATACATGCGATGAGGGGAACTAACTTTTGCAATGACTCCAATAATGCTAATACTTTCTGACAGAGGGCAATGCGATTTCGCGATGTCCGATGTTCGTCCAGTAGAATTCCCGAATACTGGACACGTTTTCCCCATATAATCGAATTGTTATTTATTATTATGTCCAGATCTTCACAAGACATCCTGGAATATAATTGACCGTTCGTTTTTGTTACATTTCAAGGCAATGGATTCCAAATAAAAATTGTTATTTTCAAGAGAACGGCGCCAATGTGATATTGTAAATTATCTATGCATGTTTGCCTACAGACAAAATAGCACATCATCTACATGACGGTATAATTTATCTTCATGAGATGCATTCGATAGATCATTGATATAGATATCAAATAGAAGAGAGCCAGATATTGAACGATGTGGGACACAATTTGTTGCAAGTTTCAGTTTCCAAAGTATTCCGTGTGTTCTGGTTCTTTGAAATCGATTTGTCAGATAGGATTCTAGCATTGCGGGCATACTGAAATAATATTTCGTCGCATTGTGTGCCTGGAATTTATGGAATCGCATGGAATTTATCTGCCTCTGCGGTTATTTGGGTTCTTCGCTATTTCGAACAAGTACGTTGAACTAAATCCGTTTTGTGAAATCGCTCAGGATCTGCGCCATCTCCCTTGGGTGTCGAAGCTCTCGGACCCCTTGTGTGGTGTTCACGACGCATGCTTGGTGTGCCGCTCAGAGGCGTCTTTGGGGTAGGGGGAGGGGAGGAGTGGATACGGCTGACCAAGCTGTTCAGAATGTGTGACCGACTACTGATGATGGAGCGGCGAGCCATGTAAACCCCATGTCACCAGCGCGACCGACACCCACCACCCTCCATGGAATTGGTCGGTGAACGAGAGGACAGTACATATGTCGACAATGGAGCTACCCAGCATTTGGTGCAGGTGGATTCAGTGGGGGCGCATATCAAGCATCGAAAGCATTTGGGGCACCTCAACAGTCGATGGGACGGTGACCCACTGAGGAGTGTATAAAACGACACAACGGACACAGCATTATGCTGACTGCATCGCCAACATAATACTGATCAAATACGATACTATTCGAACATGAACTCATATATTCGATTTATATATATATATATATATACTAATATATATACTAATATATATATATATATACATACTAGAATGATATTATATATGTTATATTTAATGGTTACAGTCTAAGCATAAATATGTGCTAATATGAGTGTGGCTTCAACAGTTTCATCTCCTTTGGTGAAATGTAGTCCCGTGGGTCCATCAACTAAGGGTATAAATCATTGGAACTGAAGCTGCCTCTTATATACGTAAAATTCCATTTAAGATAGTGACGTCAATGCTGTCATCATGCATTATGTCGATATCGTTGACACCTGCACTGACGTGAGTGCGGCCATTATCGACGACAGCGTCATCGTTGACATCACGGGTGACGTCTCCTCGCTGTCGTCGGTTATGACGCGCCGTCGTTATCGCTGCTGCTCGCCACTGCTGTGTCTCTGCTGACGTTACAGATATCGTCACCACTGTCGCGGCGGCGCACGCCGTGATGTTTGCCACGCTGTGTCTGCTGTCGTCACCGTCGACGGTGCCCAGTGGCGACCATGTGCAATGCATCACATGTGCCAGTGCTGCATCGGTAGGCAGTTGCGGTTTGGCTGCGAATTGGACCTTCTTCCCTGCAGCTCCATCGCATGGGTGCTGTATCGTGCAAAGTCGAGCCGCCCTCAAACCAGAAGTGGATGTAGTACTCGGGTGTAGAGAAGTCAGTTAAATTGGGATTACACCATGCAATGTTTCGTTCAATGGGGATGGTGTGCGTTAAAAGAAGATATCCACCGTATTGTAGGTTGCAGCGTACAGTGTCTGGTCTTGGTTTTCACTGGTTTTTGGCCTCCAGGACTTTGGTAGGGCATTTTGCATCAATTAAAATGCTAGAGCAGGATTAACCTGTCATTGCGATGTATTCATGTGGAATGTGTCACACGAGTGTACGCTAGTTGCATACGTTCACAAGTACGCGAAAAAGATGGGGTGACGGCCAATTCAGCGCCGCGAAACTTATTTCCGATCGTAGAAGGCAAACAACCAGTGCTAAAATAACGGCTTTTCGTTAGGTGTAAGATGTCGAAACGAGTACAGTAGGATATCTAAATACGTCGTGGAAACGATATCGATTTATATACCTCCTATGTCCTTCAAACTCAAGGCTAAGCCAGTAATGTACTTACAAGTGTACCCTTTCGTTTTTATGGATGCTCAATTTGTGGATGCGTGATGCTTAATAATGCTTAATGTGGGCACGTAACTACTGAAAACATGGTATAAAGTGTTGTTGTATAATAAGCGACATAGTAGCTAATCCGTCACTTGTAATTCTGCTTCGAACAGGAATACATTTGTACTTTGTAATCCTGAATGTGGAGACTGAAATTTGTGGTATTCGAATATAGAGATAATATTTCTTGTCAAACTTGTGACATCAAAATCTCAGTTTGCACTTCCTTATGAGTTGATCAGTTCAGTGTCAGCAGATCACAGTGTAGTTAATTGTCAAACGGCACTATTCAACCTCCAAATGAAAAAGCGAGGATATAGGTCTGAAGAGAATGATGCTCCGGAGTCCAAAAATCCACGTGCAACCTATTTAGCACTGAATACGAGATGTTCATGTAACGAGATCGTCATGGTAAGCATTAGCATGATACTGACAAGCAAGATACTGTTAACAATGAGACATGGAGACTTCATAACACAGTTCAAGAGGTATTATGTCGATGCTTCTTTGGGAGGGATGCCGATTCAGTGTTCAGGAAGTGGTGAATCCCACCCTATTTCACGAATAATTCATCACTGCAAACAACACCAGGCCTTATCTAGGTCCAGGTCACCTCTTCTTATAATTTTCAACATGTTATTTGGGCTCATAAGTGTGAAGTACATAAAACTTTACCTTGACTTTCTTTTCTAAGGTCATTGATCCCACATTTCTAAATTTTACTTTTGAAGGTCATTGAAAGTGCGTGCAAATACCAGATGAAAAATAAAAATAGGAGCAGATATGGACGATTCACACATGTTTCATATCTATTATCTTCCTTATAAAATGCCCTACTTGATGATTACCACTCAACGCATCTCATCATCTCAACACGTCTCATCTTAATCTCATCAATTATGGCGTAAATAAATCTTCGAAAATACCAAATGCATCGTGGTGCTGCCACGAATACACGTTTGGAGCTGCGAACAGACAAACAGACAGCAGAAAGACGATTCACCTTGAATTCAGGAACGCTTTAAAATACGTCAAGGCATTAGGGGACGAGTCTTCCATTGTTCAATCGGGACAGCTTTTCTGCTTCCTATCAGAAATCAAGTTCTGTGTGATTTATGCTCCTCGGTAACTCTCGTTTACATCTGGCAAAATGTGGATCGTGGTACTGCATAATATCACAGTCACATTTGACCCCGTGTCATGTCATTCTGACTGTTTTTCGCTTGCCTTCCCTGCTCGACTGATGATATTACTGCCATTCCACTGTGTGATTGATGGTGTTGCTTGCATTTCACTGTTTCACTAACGATGTTATGGGCGCTGCATGACCGACGCAGTCGATGCGCTCCCAAGCTCCAATAACCAACCAACCAAAATACGTCAAGGTCTTTCTATGCTCGATACAGGGGCTGGAGTGTTTTACGTCTTGCACCACTCTACATAAAATAATCGCGTGATTGGCACAAAAAGTTAGCACAATCCCGTCAAAATAATTTCATTGAGAAATTGCAGTTCACAATCCAAACGTGTGGTTGTGAAATATTGTTCCTCAGACGTGCAGTCCAACTGACCAAGGAAACAAGTACCAGTACGCCCGTATGTTTTATCTACGCGCCGTACGTACCACTAGTCTGCAATTTGCGAGGTATTAAAATCGAGGTTATCAATGATTAAGGTGCCCAGAAGGCTACTTATGCTCTTCCTTTCTTAGACGGACTCTTGATATTGATCGGATCTAAAACAGCAAGGAGTCGCTTCTCGTTCTAATTTGCCAGGGAATCCTCCGCATCTCTTTACTTTGTGATTATATATGCAGAAGTGGGCATGGGAATTGACGCCGAGCGTTTTCCGCCCTGCGGACAATAATTTCGCCCTGCGGGCGTCACTATATGCAGGGATACGGAATTCAGCCAGCTTTGTCCGTACTATCCGACTGTACCACAAGTGGGATGGCACAGGAGCTGGACGCTAATGGACGTGCCCATCGCCGAGTCACTTCCCATCCTCGTGCCTTCCAATCACTACTGGGCACACGCCAAGCGACGTTTTATCGCTTCCCTCGTGCTCCTTGCTGTGAGGTTATGGGTGCCACCATCCGCCAAGTACCTTGGGGTGTGGCATACCTCTGGTTTGGGATTGGGGAAAATGCTAGTGATTGCAGTGGTGCGATAAGGTGAAACTGGACTTGCTGCACTAGTCGGTGCATACCACGCAGTCGCGCTTTGATACATTGATTTTGATTAGCCTGGTTGTTTTATAAATTACAAGCCCATTTTTTTCGACGGTCCTCCAACTCAATCAAAATCGAACATTTGTCGCATCCGACATATTGGACGGATAATTCGAACTCTGCACCAGTTATGCACTTCTATCTCAGGAAGTTAAAACATTTAGTATTTAATGTAAGTCATATAGCTACGTGGTACCTAATGACATTCATTAGTTTAAGCGATTCTTCCTATTTTGTCCGTTTCCAACGCCTATCAGCCGAGTGTCGACCACCGTTCGACAATCTGCTGGCTTTGGTCGGATGATTATGGCCGGCGGCGGGCGGGCCAGCCGGGGCCCCAACCCCAGGCTGGTGGTGGCTGGCCCCCGCAGACCGGCTGTTCGGTGCCGAGTTGTGTCGAGGGACAACCGGAGCGGCGGTCAGTGCGGTCACTGGTCGGCTCAAGGGCCCGCAGCTGATGGTATGTTGAACAGTAAAAGCGCCTGTTATTGTTTAAGGTAACGATTAGTTGGGCTTAGTTAACGACAGGTAACGATTGATCGTGACAATTTTGATTTGGGGGAACACTGACCTGGGAGGTCAACCAGTAATCGAAGTAAAAATAATAGGATACCAGTCGTAAGAACTTCTCACGTGCAACACGCTGGTCTTTCATGTCACTGGCACTCTCCGTTTGGAAGTAATAATGGGGTCATAGCGACCTCCCTGCACTGGGAAAGGTATCAAAATGCCGACCGAAGGCGAGGGATAATATAGCATACCAACAATGCCGCTGCGTCAGTTAGTGCGTCGGTCTGTTGGTCAGGTGTCATTGTGCCGATTGGCTACTTGTCAATTTATTTCATCATGTTCATGAGTTGGGAATCAGTAAAATTTTACTTTAATATGGACATGGTTGCGGCAGTCCAAATTTTGTAATGGAAAATAGCCGATCTTCATCGGGTTGCCGATCCGATTTATATAAAAATCGAACAAGTCGCAATTTGCACTTCGGTGTGCAACTTCCATCAGGGTTATATCTATATTTTAGATGGGTTACATCTGAGCAACAGAGGAGTGGAATTGTTCAGCAGTAGGTATGAGGAGGCTCTCAGTAGGAGACAGGGAAACTAGGCAGGTCATGGGGGAGGTAGCTGATAAAGAGAGAAATATTGCAAGCAAGGGAAGGAATAGTTTATCATGTTATTATGTCAATGCCTGAAGTGTTAGGAACAAAGTTGGGGAACTGCATGCATATACATTGTCTGAAAAGGCTAGATTTGGTGTGTATAACAGAGGCATGGTTTAATGAAAGCATTTTTGGAAACAACTTGAAATAATTTGAATTGACAGGCTACAACATGCATGCTTATCAAAGGAAGGCAAGGATAGGAGGAGGTATACTCTTGTATGTCAGACAAGTAATGACATGTCATTCCATAGAGGATAGTGTACACAATGAAGGAGTAGAATCCTTGTGGTTAGATATCATTCTGAAGAATGTAACACAATTTAGGATTTGGGCATTCTATAGACCTCCAGACCAGAATGAAAACATGGACAGGTTGATGCAGGAAGAGATAAGTATGAGAGTGCAGGAGAGAACTGTTGTGTTGGGGGATTTCAACATAGCAGGATTGGGAAGCAAAACTATAGGTCTAAACAAATCAGGAAGAAGTTTCATGGAGAATGATAAAAGTTGAACTATTTCA